>JAQFYD010000472.1:0-18678 GCA_034694225.1 Bourletiella hortensis | reverse complement strand
TCGCGATTATCGCAATTTGCTTGGCGATACATGCGATATATCGTCGCCCTCACGATATCGATATTTTGACATCCCTATCTGTAAGTTATGTAAAAGACAGGCATTCAAGAATGGCACAGTCAAAGAGCAGGAAGGGCTCCATTGCTATGGGTAAAATATACGACGAGACCACCTTTGTGCTTCTACCAGGATGTTGATTAACATTGACGGCCACATTGTTGTTGTCTTGCTTCTGTTACATCAGTACGGATCTGAGGCTTATTTGCAGGTTAACATGTGTTGCACGAGCTGATTATCATGGTAATTATAATTTCTTGCATCTTCCCTTCTAATTTTGAATGGGAGTGTTCCTGTAAGCTTGCGGATCACTGCTGCAGCAGCAAGTTGAATAGGAAGGGCGCATGGGAATTATTTATGAATTCCGCGAAAATTGACTCTCCTGTTGTACTACTATAAAATTATTCCACCTTCTCTTTGTTGTCCTTAAGATCAAAGTGTGAGTGTAACCAATGAGTAGCGGTGCAGTAGGGCTCTCTATTATGTTGTGTTGCACAGAGGATGATAGCGCAGTGGTGTTATCGCAAAAGTATCTTACGGAAATGGTCTTGATGAATTTGATACATAATTCAGAAGCACTGTAGGCGAGATGATGAGTGATGAGTTGCTTTTGTTGTTGTTGTTGTAAGGAGGAAGGAAGACGGAAAAGGATTTGATTTCACTCCCTTGCGTTTTGCTCATCATGTAAGGATGCAGATATTTCTAGCTAATAGCAGTTTCATACTAGATTGAGTTCAAGTACTATAGGATAGGGAGTGAGAGAGAGGGAAAAGGAGAAATATAGGAGTCAGATTGAGTGATTGGTGATGAAAAGTGGAATAAATGAGGCACGAGGAGCTCACGCGCCAGGGCCAAAGTTTAGGTAGAAAAGACCCAGTAAGGAGATGCGGAGGCACGACCTGCTGCTGTTTTGTAATATTTATCAACATCATGTAATTTCCATCTAGGGTTTCTTCTTGATCGCATGGATGGATGGATGCTGTTTACCTTGTCCATCCATGAAGTTTATAGTATTTTGTTATTGCTATGAATTTAGGAACAGTTCCATTATTATTGTGGGCTAACATACTATTTGATCATAGATGGATGGATGGATAACCGTTAGGGTATCCGGATGATTCTATCATTCTGGAATCAACCGGAACAGACGCAAGTTTTAATGCAAAATTCCAGCAGGGTTGGGCACATTCCAGTAGTGGAGTACATGACAAGACATGATAGCTATTTCTGCGGAAAGTTCTGCATTATGCATCATTGGGAAGGTTTTGTATATAATTGCTGTATTGATTTCCGATCCTGCTACAGTAATAACAGTAATAATAATAATATATCGGGAAAGTAATAACTGTTTTAATGAAAATTAAAATTTAAGTTCCAATCTGACCTTCTTACTCTTCTTTCTTCTGTGGGTTTGAACTAATTGACTGTGTTTTTTTCTTTCTCTTTTCCCCCTTGCAAAAATAAAGACGACCGCCTCTAAGGATGATGTTTAGGTAACCTATATGTATACAATAATAATAATTATTTTATTATTTTCTCTATGTCTGCTTGTTCAGCAAGTTGCAGCACTCTGTGTTTGTCTACACGTTGTTTTTCTGTTGTGGTATCATCACTGCCAAGCTTGTACGAGAAGCAAAGTAACAGTTGCTACTGGAAAATCGTTCATGTTCATGCTGTATGTTCATGTTGTTTGTTAGAGTTGTTGCATAATAAGCGAAAATCGGTACTGGGTATTCACTGTACAGTAGTGGTGGTGAGAAGCACAGTAATTTTTATTTAGCACAGTAGGGAATGTGTTGTTCATGCTTGCTATGATTGGGATTTGAGGGATCAGCAGAAGATGAGATGAGAGTGTCGCCGTGTGTTGATGATGCTCGTCTGGGAGACAGAGGGAGATCAATGGATAGATTTATGGAATTCTTTAACCTCCTACGTATAGTTTCTGATTCAGAAGCTGATTCGTGTGGTGGAAAGAAATTGAAAGCTCTTGTTATGAGGAGTTTTTATTAATATCATCATTTATATACTCCTGGAGGTTCGACCTTTCGGAGGATATAGCTACAAGAGGAGTTATTTAAAGCATGATCGTAGATCTGTTTATAGCATTCATTGCATGGATGATCTTAAAAATAGCATGAAGAAGAAGACTACTTTACTGGCCTTCTTAAAAAAGAAACAGAGGATTATAAGATGTGTGTTGTTTATGTCTCGCCTGATTAGCATTATTTTTGTGTTTCTTGGAGTGTGATCTATTATTATTACACAGTGATGGTGGTTATTAGTATTGCTGCAGATGTGCACCAGAAGCAGAGTAGTTTGCACTAATGCTTTTCCTGTGATACAAGTGTTGTTTTCGTCTTGTGTGTTCCTCGGCTGCTGTGACTTATTAGAACATTGACTTTGGCTGTTAATTTTTTAATAGGATTAATAACGTCATCGTTATGCAATCTGTGTATGTGTTTTACTCAATCAGGGGTGACCCTAATGAGTGTTTTTTTCTATATGTGTTGAACTTGCGGTGTAGTTATGGTGATCATCACGTGCTGATTATGTAAACTGTGAATCATAGTTGTTGTTAGGGTTGAGGAGTATGAGGATAATTAGATTGACTGATTGCTGCTTTCTTTTTGTCCTTGTTTCTGGACTTCCTCCTAGTGAGGAAGTCCATGTGTTTCGTCTGTTGTCTTCCCCGTCGTTGCAATGATTTTTTTCCATTTAGAAGGAAGAAATGATAATGAATGTTGCACAATAATTTATTAGGCTTTTAAAAAATATTTTTGTGGGTGACAAGGGAGTTGTACTTTTTTTCGTAGGAGAAGGAAATGAGAATGACATTAATTATTGTTATTGTTTAGAATGGCTATCGTACTTTGTGGCTACTGCTGGTCATACACAGCAGGGATGTGGATGAAATTGGACTGAATTGTACATGTTTTCTTATTTGTAGCACGAGACCCATTCGGTTTGGAGTTTCACTGCCATACAGGGAGCGAGAAGAGAATAAAGAGAATGCTAGACCGAAGGACACTTCCAAAGATGATGACTCGGACGCGGATGAGCCTGTCCTGTACCGTGATGATGACGACGATGATGATAGCCAAACAGATGACGCCAGTAAGTGTAAGATGCAACAGTTATTATTTCCTTTATGAATATATAATATATACCATGTCCAACTCCAAATTCATTTTATTATTATATTCCCATTTGCAATGAAACTTCTTTACATGCGCGTGGCTATGTTGGAATTGGAAGGAAGTTAAAAAAAATGTATTTTACTAATTCTTATGCGAAGTTCTTATGCTAAACTCTTCTACCATGTTATGGCTGGTGGTGGATGTTGAACAAGTCTTAAATTGGGAATATGATTTTTTTTTCTGCAATTCCTTATGAGCCCATTTGTTTATTTATCACGTGCTTGGATGAGTATAAGTGTATGTCCTGTGTGTGTGGGCGGATGAGCACTGAATGTTGAAGAAGACATTGAGAATAGTAATAATAATTGTTGGAATTGCAAGGTAGTTAGTTAGCTACAAGGAGGAGGAAGTAGTAGTAATATTGAGAAGGGAGTGACAGTAATAATGCAGAGTTGATTATTTTGTTTCATCATCAGTGATGGTGATGATAAGGAGGAGGTGACCAGAAGGTAGGAATGTTGCTGTTGTTGTGTGTGTAGAGCAAGAATAAAAGATATTTTGGAAATAGTTCCAGTGATAATTTGATATCCAGGGATCCCTACATTATTGTGATTGTTGAAAAGTTACTGGATCGTGCAATCTTTTTTTTAGCGGAGGCTATTCTAGTATTGCGGGCATGGTATTTTAGTTGTCCCCCAGCTGGAATCAGTCGTTCGTGTGGTGTTTGAAAGAAAAGAAAGCCAGCCATAGGAATAGATGGATGAGACTGTCATAAAACTGTGAAATCTGAGACCACTTGTCGTCTTTTGTGCCCAGAAGTTTTAGCAGCATTTGTAATACAAATTTTGTATAAATAGAGCAAAGAAGAGTATTTCTTTTGAAGGAGACAGAAAGCATATAGAATGTGTGTTGTGTGTTAAGTTACAACGTCGGGAAACTTTTTGTGTATATGACGGACGACGACAAGTAAGTAAAAGTTAAATTCATGGAATGTGGTCCCTCTTTTTTTTAGAGAAGCTTTCAAGTGTGTGATGTTGAAAGATGTAATTCTCAGTTACTTATTATCATCATCAAGGCTGTCACTAAATAAAAAGGTGAAATTGAAACTTAGAGACTAAAGAGGGAGAAAGAGAAATACTATTATTTTCTGTTTGTCATGAAGCAAGGAAGGCAGTTGTAATTATTTTCTTTATTATTATTTTTCCAACATGAGGACCTTCGAAGCAGCGTGAAATTAACTTGAAATAATTGTGAAGTGAATGGGCTGGTACTGGCGTTGTTGACATGTGTTTAAAGCAAGTTAGGAGTTAGTTTTCAATCGTTCGACTGAGTTGAACTGTAATTATCTATGGGCCTGTTTTTTGCGAGTAGTCAGATTTTATGTTTACTTTGGGGAACTTACTCTTGTGGGCTCTTGAGTGTACCTAGGACAATTTTTATTGACTTGTGCTGGTAGTAGTGATATATCTGTATGTCTGTATGTCCTAGTTTCTTCTTGTTACTGCAAAAGTTGACTCGGAGGTCAGTAAGGTTCAGTTATTGGGAGACCAGGATAATGTCCTGCAGTATAAGGAAGTTGTGTAGCTAGTGCATGGAAGATTGATTGGAAAGGATGTGCTGTGTGCCTGTATGTATATGTGTTAATGCGAATTGCGTGGCTGAGGACGGTAAATTTTTCGTGTTGATTGATCACTTAAGGAGTAAATGAGTTGTTGTGTATTATTTAGCGCGGAACCCATATATTTTATATTTATTTAATGTGTCTATTGTGTATGTGTGTCAGAATGGGAATGCTCTTTGTGAAAGGGTATGTAATTGATTTTGTGCGTACACAGGTCGACTGGCCGCGAAGATTGCCAGGAAGGATAGTTTGGCGTTGAAGTTGGCCATGCGACCGGATCGGCAGGAACTTATTGACAGAAATATCATCCGTGTCGTGTCCGAGAAAGAGATTCAAGAGACTAAGGAAGCCATTGGTGCCAAATTAATTAGGTATGTAAAGGGAGCACGCGACTTGGACGTCTCTCTGATGAAATTATCCGTATTGGTGCTATACTAGCTTGCTTTACTATCCAAGGGCTTTAAGCCTGACTCATTCACTTGAAAAATAAGTCTGCTATAGAGCTAACATGAACCTTTGTGACACGACATGTCCATGCGTTCTATCGCGTGTATTACACGATGATGGTGATGATGATGGTCGTAGTATTAACAAGTTGATACTGGATGACAAGTCTGTTGAATTATTTGCTCTATGGGGCTTGCTGTCCATGCATGCCAATGGACCCCATGAATTGCAAGCATCAATCGTGAAAAGACATCATCATCATCATCATTTAGTCATTAGATGAATCTTGTTAGTATAACAAGACACTAGTCGTGCGAGTAGGTCGTGTTTTTCTATGTGATCCAAAGAATTTTGTACATTGTGCTATACTGGAATTAATCTAATACGGGAATATTGTTTGTGTACAGGCGACTTAGTATGCGACCTTCACAGGAAGAGCTTGAAGAACGAAATATACTCAAAAGTAAGTCACTGATTAGCATCACATACTAAATGTTATTTTATAGTGGGATCAATAATTAGTTTTTTTGTACCTCCCGACGTCGTTGTTGGTTCCTCACGTTACAATCGGATATCCCAGCTCCAGCCCGCCCGTTGGTGTTTAACCCACGGACACGGCTAGTATGTTAATAGATGCGTGCAACAACTTTTATGTTGTCTTTTGTTCGACTCGTTCGTTCGTGCACATGTAGTTGGGGTATCCTGCTTTTTCTCTGTGAGAAATCAACTGTGAGGGGAGTTTGTCTGTTGGACCAGATATGACCAGTTAACATGTTCAGAGTGAGAGGAAAACAATAGCTCAGGAAAAGAAATCTTAATCATGATAATCTTGTTGTTCACAGAGCAAACTCCAGCTGAGGAGCGGAAACTAAAAGAAGAAAAGAAGAAAATGTTGTTAAGAAAATTAAGTTTTAGGCCAACTATAGAAGAATTAAAGGAAAAGAAGGTAATATTCGGGTTTATTTTTATCTTCTTGCTTATAACAGGTGCTTCTCATCTGGTCTGACTACAAGAATTTCGTTGATATTTCCAGATTATACGATTCAATGACTATATTGAAGTAACTCAGGCTCAAGATTATGACCGACGGGCTGATAAGCCGTGGACAAGACTCACACCGAAGGACAAAGCAGCAATTAGGAAGGAACTTAATGAGTTCAAAAGCACAGAGATGGAAGTTCATCAGGAGAGTCGTCACTTGATCAGATTCCACAGACCATAGGGAGCAAAGATGAAATAACTTTTAGTGGATTCTTCTTTGATGATTAACATCGTTCTTCGGCCATCATTGTTTCCAGGAGGAAGGCTTGGATGTTCGTTAGTCAGTGTTACTGACGGCGGTGTGGTGGTCAAGTGCTTGTATACTTCTGGTGTAGTTATTGTGTCAATGATAGCAGACACACTATCTAATATGCCGGAAAAAATCATCATGGAGAGGAGACTCCCGCAGAATGGAAAATGTACAATGATCTTACGTGCTTTAGACAAATTAATCAATTCTTTTGTATTACCCCGGAAACACTTTTGCAACGTTAGTTAATGTTAAGTAAGAGCAGTTGTTGGCAATGCAGCGCAACGCAACGCAATAAGTGTTTAGACGTAATGAAGTTTGACAGGAGAAGAGTGAAACAAAAACTTGAACAATTATGCTTCTTTCTACATCCTCCGTCTGTAGGATTCTTCTAATGTAATGTGTATCAGGCAGTAAGTTATTTTTAAAGATGCGCACAATGACGCTGAAGTTTAACGAGTGACTTGGTAATGTGAAGTAGGCAGTAAGAGATGCAACATCTTTACAGTGAGTTCTCTTGTGTTCTCCTTGTCATTATGACATGACTGTAGTCCTCCTGACACGGAAGAAAATCAAAAATCGATAGTTTTGCGTTTATCTAGAAAGCAAACAGTATCCGGTGATAATGCTGTGGTATGGGAGGAGAAGGAATGCTGCTATAGTTATTACAATCGTATTAATTCCGTAGTTCTTACGATGTAAATCACAATGAGATTCCTGTTAATAACAATGCTGCTATTGCTATGAATATATTGACATTTGATGACTATATGTGTATGTATGTACTCGTTTTATACTTACTACCAGATTATTTTTTGAACGAATGTCTGAAGTAGGTCATGTCGGCTATTGTTGAGTTTTTGTTTTTTCGATTATCACGTGTATGCATTCATCATAATTATAATTATTATCAGTATAGGTAACTAATTTTAGCCTTTGTTTGGATCGTACGTGTATTTCTCTTCAAATCTGTCCTATTCATTATTATTATTATTATTATTGCTGTTTTACTCGCGCACCCGCACTCTCGCTCTTGTAAACAGTGGTTTTATATTTTCTCGACCGAAGTAGCTACACCCGCTATAAGATTATACACGTTTACTTCGTTGTGACGGGTGAGTAAAGATGAACGGCGTTAATGCATCCACTTGTAGAAACATCTGCGATTGAACTGATTTTGTACTTACCTCTCCAGTAATTTGTATTATGTTATTAATATCATGACCATCGTTATAGTTATCAGTCAGAGTAAAATTTAAATCCTGATGTATACCCGTAGCGGATTGTCTGAGGAAGTGCGTTTTTAAAGAACGAAGTATCTGGTTGTTGTTTCCTTCTTACTTGGTCGCGTTAAGTAGTAATCTCAGCTTTGTTCGTGCCAGAGTTTAGTTATACACAACCTATGCCATGTATTCAGTAGAAGGTCTTAAACCCTGCGTTTAAATCGGACTCAGGCTCTGTATAAGGGCTCTTGTTCATTAATTTTTAAGGACGAATAATAATCATTACTGTACTGTAGCCCGGAATCGTTGGACTCGATGCTTTGGACAATGCTTTCTATGAAGCCTATGTCTCTACGCTACCATTTTGGACTGCAGCGTTTCACTTTAGCACTGTGTACTGAAATGCTGTAATAGTAATAATCATAACCGCATGACCTTTTCTCGATGTATGCTGACTCGAACAATTTTGGTACTTCCTCACGTTGAATTTGTAATATGCTGCTCGGAGCGATATGGTAGACCGCCGTTTGACGAATAGCCAGCTCTTGAGATCCTCGTCCCTCTCACACATGTCCTCGATGTTTGTTCTAAATATTTCTGATGGAAGTTGGCCTGGTCTCACGGTTGCCAGGGATATATTCCTGTTCCAAACCTGAGTTCGCACTGAAAGGGAACAGTATGATGACTGATACTGATAAGTGTGGGGCTAGATGCCTCCTGTAAATGAGGACGTGTGTGAGATCATATGGGAATCATTGTCAGTCCCAGTAATGCCCGGACGCTGCTATTGCTGCTGCTGCCTGTAATAATTGAGTCTGCTTGGAACTGTTCTATGGTTCTGCGTGTTGACTGGAGGAATATATTAAGCATATATACAGAAATGCAGGCCTTGAGAGTACTTTTGGTGATCTGTGATTTTTCAAAGATTTTCTACACAGTCCCTTCTACTAATAATTATATACATAGCTATGCAAGAAATGACACGACATTATTTGCCGTTATGCTGAACATAATTATTCTTACGTAATTATTCATGTGAAAAAACTGTATTATTATCTTTATCGTTTTGTAAATGTTCTAACATGTAGACTTACTGCTATTATTACTACTACTGACGGACTAATAATAAATAAGGTTGTACTGTTTACTATGAGAGAAAACCTTCGGCACAGATATATAGATCATGCTTTCGGTCTTTTTTAGTAAATACAATGAGAATAATAATATAAATAAAAATTGATCTTTTATAAGCATTTCTGTGTACGTAGTTTTTAAATTCATTCACACGTTCATCCCAATCATCCCTCTATAGTTTTCTAATAGTTCCGTTCAGACATGTTACTGAAGCAGAAGCATATAGACACATGAATTGGGCCGGGATATCCGCTCGTGGGAAAAGAAGAGGATTATGGAGTATGGATTGAAGCAAAAAGTCATGAAATTTAAATAAACATTTTGTTGATCATATTTTTCATATTACTATATTTCGTTGGCACGAAACTATGAAGAGCGAGCATACGATAACAATGCATCTCAATATAAATCGTAGTTTCTTGGACCAATTTTTCAAAAAAACAAACCGTAATAAAATTTATAAAGTTCGTTCCCCAATATCTTACATAAGACATCATCATCATCTATCTGCCATTTGTTCAAGTCTCTGAAATTTACGGCTTGAAACTCATATTTTCAGTATTACATAAGCTATTGGTAAATAATTCGAAAAAAACAATAACATTTCTTTCATGCAATCACTGACTTAAGGGGAAGTTACGCAAGGGTGATACATACACGTGTGTATAGGCACTAAACTAATTCCACGTGTAGAATCAAATATTCAAAGTTCCCTGAGGAAGCGCATAAAATAAAATTGTAGTAAATGTACATGTTCTAACTAAAAGGTAAAAACATAAGATAGTTGACGTCAGAAAAATGTTGCTATCTCCAACAAACTGCAGCTGTATGCATTGTGTATTGCCACATGAGTTGGACATTTCTGTGGACATGAATCACCGTTCCTTTTTTAACCTCAAAAAATCCCATCTAGGTATGTGAATCATCATCCAAGTCATAGTTCGGTCCTGGCACAAAGGGCCCGTCATTAGTTTCATGGCTCACTGAGTGAGTTTACATTCATAGGATCGTAGGATATAATGATGGTAAACATAAGCCAGTAAATGCTGTGTAAAACCCCGCCAACGCAAAGTGAATGACATGGTCGCATGAAAAACAAATGATCCTCCATCATCCGTTGGAATCCAAAATGAAACGTGAATGACATAATTACGATTAAGACTGGAAGAATGACAAATAAGAAAGCATACATTTAAATTTTGCAGTACAATTCAGTGTATTTCGCTTATTATTCATGAGCTCATTAAATTAATACAAGTGGATTTACGAAGTCAGTTAACGTAAATCCATATGATTTATAGTCATCGTCGTGAGGTATATATAATAATAGTAATAATAATATGTTGCTACCAAAAACTTGGTCTTCAGTTCAATATAAGGTTATTATACTGACCGTGCTAAATGTGTCCACGTAAAACATATTACTGACAACACATTTGGAAATATATGAACCTTCCCCACCGGCATAGCATAATAGTCATCTGCTCTTATTGTTCTTCTTCTGACTGAGAGTGAGTTCTTCTACCTCATGGTAGAAGCCATGGTTACACTTTTGATGATATAAGATAGCAATATTAGTCTCCATATACTTAACATTCTTCCAATAATATTAAGGTACTCTGAACAGTTTCATTATTATTATTAATCCAGCCTGACATAATTGCGGCAACTATCGAGTGTTTACTATAACAACCAATTGTCAAATCATGACTGCACTCTAATAGTGAGTATTAGGTCCCATGTTTTGGAGAGTGATCACTGACTGCCCGACAAAGACAGCATAGATCAGCATTCCCCTCCTTCTTTGATCCATATGTATGAGTTTCAGAACAACAGGTCAACAAGAATAACATGGTTATCATTAATGCTCTCTTAACTGATCTGTTTGCTCCCGTCCCCAAGAATAGTAGTTACACTCATAGAGGCTTCAACTTTTCTTGATGATGATAACACAATTATGTGCCCACAATATATCAACTGCTGGGATTTACTGCCTACTGAAAAATGACTGGAACACGGTGGGAACGTCATTCGTGCTATCTGGCAGATTTTAATTGCCGGAATCTATAATTCACATCTATACGCACTCCCATGAGTCATTATTACCGACGGCTCGCGTACTGAATAGGAAAAAAATATTATTACAAATATAATCATCCAAGATTGCTCCAGGATAGACCGTAGTACTAGTAGGATTATTACTTGCACTCCCTAATACAATAAATTATTTTCACTCTTTCTTTTTTATATCCTTCAAAAGTGTTTTTTTACTCTTTAGTTATTATCAGTGCTCTCATCTCTATGTCATTAAGTAGTCTTACCCGACATTTATTTATTTATTTATATAACTTTAGACTTTTCTTTTCTCAGTACCTAACGTACAGCTCTCTCCACTTACAATTACACAAATTATTATTCTCTCATATCAAAGTTCCTTTTTTCCTTTTCATCCACGACGTAGGTCACTTTAGTAACTGCACTTTGCGATATTTTCAAAAAACACATTAATAATTATTATTCTTAATTTCCTCACCGTCGTCATATTCACCTTCATCATCATAACCATACTAATCATCGATGTTGATGTTCATTAGCTCAAATTTGAATACAATCAGTAGCCGAATGAGAGAAATCTAAATATAAATCAGCAAAGTTTTATCACGCTGTAACTTGGGATTTTTATGACTAAGTTGATGCTGGGCGCAAATACATAATATCATTTCTTAGTTATTGCTTCGTGTGTATATTCAATTTATCACTATTACAATGATAAAGGTTAGTATTAATATTATTATTATTATAAAATAAATAAATAAAGTAATCTGTGTATGACCGCTTCACGTAATTTTTACCGCACGCGGTGGGTGGATCCACTGGCCCAGCGACAGCAAGCTCCCCACCACCACCGTCCAGTGTTTTTCTTTTAAATATTAATAGTTTGCTCTACAAATATATATAGTACACTAGTAACAATCATCATTATTATCATTAATCAAAATAATCCCTAGAATACAATTCTGAAGAAAATTTCAGGAACATTGTTTGAAATTATTATTATATAAATAAAATAATTACTTAACTAATTAGCAATAATGATATTACACCTTGAAAACGTAAAACTGGCTATAATATTTACAAAGGCGCGTATAAGCAGAGTTACGAACATCATAAGTGTAAATGGTAGCCTTCTTCTGGTATTAGTCGCCACAACTGGTCCACATAAAACCAACAGTGCATATTTTAGATCTCGTAACATCATCATCATCAACATCCGTAATACTTCGATAATAGGCAAGCCATGATGGTGGTTACAAAAAAAAGTAGCTACAGCGGAAAACACATTATCCTACATGAGTTTTAAATAAATCTTATTATCCAGAATGACCGCAACTGATTCTACAAAAACTTCCTGTCACGAAACAAATTGAATAGATGGAACGGCTCATCATCAAACAGATGCTACTACTCTCTCCACTTGTTCAACTTACAATAATATAATTACAAGGAAATACTGTGAGCTTCAATTTTGTTCTTCGGGCAATAGCTCTATCATTTTGTAAACATAGCAATGGCATTGAATATCTGAGAATAGACAAATGCGAAGAACAATACATTCTTCAATAAGCTGCTCCTACCATGCCATCATCATCATCATTCTTTGAGTCATAAAAGTGAAGAACAAACGTCAAGAAAGAACAATTTGCTGCACGGGTTCAAAATTTCATTCCTTTGGACCAGATTTTTTACATCATGCTATAACAGACAGACAGCATGACTCTAGTACTTGACAATTAGCCTGTTCACATGATGAATGGTTGGTTCTTCGGTGTCCTTGTATAAATTTGTAGTAGAAAACATGAAAAAGTTACAAAATTCGGGCTACTGCTTCTTGTTGTAATTAGGGTTCAGGTGTGAGATTCACTCCTATACTCTTCTTGGAAATTCAGTTCACTTGACGAATTAAATGGGGGACCTCTATCTTTCTCTCTCTCTCTGATTGCTGCTTATTCGTTGTAGTAACAGAAGTAGTGGTGGTTGCAGGGCAGTTTAACGCAGTACAAACTAAGGTGCTGACATTTACTGGAGTCGAAGTATAAAAAAACAAAACAAAAGCTGCACATTAGTACTATTCTCTATAGTCAACTCTGGAGGGGAAGGAGATGAGACCTGGCTAACAAAAACACATGCCGACCAAGTTTGTAAAGTATAGGAATTTCCACTTAAATATTTGCTGTCATACCTGTTTAAATAGCTATTACTATTACTCATTATTACGTTCTAAAAAGTCACTGTTGTTGCAAAAAACTACAAAAATTTCAGGATGGAACGCGGACTGATTGAAGGCCTTCATTATTAAGCATAGTGTGAGAGATACTGCAAATATCAATGGTATTCAGGGCATACCCTTCTCATGGTTTATTACTGAACAACTTGCACAAAAACTCGGCCCGTTTAGGATTCTAGATATATATCAAATAGTAGTACAATATCAGAAGATCCTTCAGAAGACGAAATAATAATAATAATTATTATAAATAGAAACAAACTCTGCAGAGCCCTATGCATTATTCTTGTTCTCAGAGAGTTGTTGAAAATAGAATGATCATTTCTTTCACTAACTTCATCCTAAGTTCGCTATAGGAATACATTATTATCTGACTGAAGTTTATAATGCACACATTACAGTTGGTTAAGGAAGTATCCCCACGCAACCATGCTGCTGTAACTTTGCTACGAGTAACAACTGCGCACATTCTGCCGCCATCATGAACTAAGGATTTCCAACATTCTTTAATTACTGATTATGACAGGAACGTCTAAACTTGGACTATTGCGAATCGAAGCGTCGAAATTTTTTAAATTTAACAGTCAATATGAACAACAAATTTCGCAACAAAGTTTAAATAACAAATTCTCGTCTCCTGATGCTATCATTAGAGCTAACCTTATTATGATGTTTTCTGGTTTCGACTTTTCTTTCGACCTGAGTAGGAGTCATTGTCTGCCTCTTCATCCGATGCCGAACGAATTCTTCGCTTTCTTCGAACTGACATAGGATGATGCTCCAAGTCGTCGGGACGTCGCTCATTTCTAAAGTCGTACACTAGTCGGTAAGCTTCTTCTACAGCAGCCTGAACAGTCTCAACTTTCGGTGCTGTAATCGTTATACTACCAGTCGAAAAAATCTTCAGTGTAGCTCGTAGATCCTTCATCTTGTATGTGACTCCTGGGTGAAGTTCTGGTTCGTAACTAAAAGCACAAGCACAAGATCCATTGAATTATCATAACAACACAAGATACGAAAAACTATATATAATAATCAGATACTCTGACGCTTGGGCATCAACGACCTTTCCACAATGTAACTACTACTACTACTCACTCCCACATACATAAGCTTCCAGCGTATTAATATTCAGTAAGGGATTTTTCTTTTGTACTCTCAGTCAGAATACCAGAAAAGATGGTGAAAACAAAGAACGATGTATTATACCTTGCAAGTCGAGGATGAGCAGAAGCGAATTCGGCAATTTTAATAGCAAAAGGCATAGTACATGTAGCGAGAACATTGACGATGCGATAATTGGTAAATCTGACGTTAAAGCCCAGTTTCTGTAAAGTCCGGGCGCATCGTCTTGCACCCACTTTTGCTTCGCTTTCAGTCGTTGCTCCCGTCATTGTCACTTTCCCTGAGGACCAGATTGAGGCAGTGCATCGTGGACGCCTGAATTTCATTATGAGCATCTGCAAGTCAACAAAAATCACACATAGGTGTTAATTCCATTTTACCAATTTCTCTAATTATTATCAACACAAAAACACAACTTCCATCCAGCAACATTTCTTCTCCTCCTCTTGACTTAAAAAATTCCATATACTCTACAGATAGATAATCCTTTATCATCATCATATATCATCCTTTCATTTCCTCGCAGTAATAACTTACAGCCATAGCTTTATGATACTCCACATTGGATCCAGTCTGTGCAATTTGCTTCAGATTCAGATGACATCGAACACTGAAATTGCAGACTACATTATTTAGGATTATATCAACTTCTCCTTGTGGTTCATTATTATGTTCCTTGTCATCCTTCATCCCTCCTCCTGATAATTCGGATACTGTTGCTCCCGCTGTTGTGGTTGGTGTTGTTGCTCCCCCCGTCGTCGTCGTCATCATTCCCGAAGACATCATCATTGTTCCATTATTATTGATAATATTATTCCCAACTGCTCCCAATAAGGTTCCATTTGACGTAGAAATGTTATTATTATTTGTTGAAACCATTCTTAACCCCGAATTATTATTATTACCAATAATAATTCCCTTCTCTATCATATTATCCCTTCTCTATCAAATTATTCACAAAATTATTATTATTTCTTCTTCTTCTTCTCAGTGAATTCACCACAATGACAATGTTATTGTAAAGGCAGAGGATCAGATGACCTCCGCTCTTCTTCCTCCTCCTCCTCCTCCTCCTGCCGTTTCAAATTTTTCAGAATTCGTCTTCTCCTTGTTGGATTTTCATTCCCAAAATTTTCATTTCACATTCGCCATGCAACAAACAACGGCCCCGTCATGTCACGTAACACAATTATTATTACTGTGTATTATTTACAAAACAGGAAATGAGAGCGTCGAGTTGAGTTCATCACTCACTACTACTTCTCATATAAATATCCACGTCCAAATAAATTACAATTTTTACTCAAACTCTCCACTCGTTCACACACAATGAGTACTAGTGTCCCTTCCGGACAGGATTTCTAGCCAATTTGGGGTTTTGGACCAATTTCACTAGGTTTTTTGTCCTTTTTTATCAGTTTTCTAGTAGACAAGTTTTCACGGCGCTGCTTTCCTCACTCACTCAACAAGAACTATAACACACACAGAGAGGCGAGTTTAGTCCTCACTGGCTCACAGTCAGGCCAGCAAAAACGGAATCAACCATTGCATTCATTGCATCTTGCGAGCGAGCGAGTGTGTGTGTGGAGCATACGAACGTTACGGCCAGCAGCCAGCCAGCCACCACACACACACACACACACGCACACACACTACACTCGTTCATTCGCTTGTACACTACTATACACGCCATACGCGTTGTATAGCAACACACAGCAGACTTCCCTTGATTTTACTATACTCGTGCTCCCGCTAGTGTAGTGTACACTTGTACTTCTACTAGTTAGTCAGTTAGCCCTACTACACTTTTATAATACTTTTGAACTGAAAGAAAGAATCTGTTCTGCGGCAGAAATTCCGGCACTACGGCACTTTAAACATAGAGGAGTGTATGTACATTGAATGAATTCCAATGGGAAATAGTAATATGCATCCTTCAAAACTCTCGAGAAATCATGGTTGGTGATGATCATGACGTAACAGGAGCGTAGTTGTTGTTGTTGTTTTTTCCTTAATATCTCATGTAATATGCCACTTCTCATCTAGTACAACTATGCTGCTAGTTACTACACTACTGACTGCCCAGGGGCCCTATGTGCGTTAAAACTGTGACTAACCCCCTCAAAATGGCCTACGTACCACCAAGAGAAGAATAATACATAGCATGTAAAGTAAGTAAGTAGTCAACCCCCTGCGTTATCATCAGAATCATCAGAGAAGCATATGATCCTTCTCATCATCAACTAACTGAATTTATTAAAAGGCAATGCTCTTAAGAGGAAGAAGACAGATGATTATTAACAGAAACGTTGGGTGCGCAAAGGGGGGAGAAAATACGCACTAATAAAATATTAAGCTGGCATGTATTATGATGAACGCAGTTTGCAACCGCAACCGTTCTTCTTCCTATAGTCATGGCGATTGAGATGATGATACAAAGTTGGAAGAAAGCAGGAAGCATCGTTTTCATAACGGAGGTCAAAACGTTTCTGGACGGGAACAACGTTTAGCTTAAGGAACGGTGGGGAATGTAACTTGAGGGAAAACGCTTTGAATACGATTCTGAAGGTCTACGGGGCAATAGTACGAGACATTTGATCCGGGAGGATTGATTGAGTTACCATTATGGCGGAAGAGTTTAGTGGTTCGGATTGAATCATTTCCAGGGGATGATGGGCTTCAGAAGATGAGTTATTGGATAAAGAGAAGGCATACTGGTGTGAATTGAGGATTTCTTTTAAATTGATAGACGCTTCTCTGAATTATTTAAGCTGGATTGATAGGACGTCGTAGTTGTAGTCAGGGCTCCAGGCTTCTTCTTCTGTAGAAGAAGAATGTCATTTGTTTTGTGAGCAGGAAGTTTACGTTTTTTTTTTCAATCAATGGGAGTGTGTTTAGAAGTGCGTTCTGGGAATTTGACGAGCGTGCACAATTTCCTTACACACATTAAAGATGCTGTTGCCATGGAATACAGTAGAGTCATGGTAATCTCATGTGGACCAATCATATAAGTTATCGTGTAAACCTATGAGGCCTTGAGAGGAGCACAAAGTTCGTCTTCCTATGTTATTTCCCGAATTTATTGACTGTAATCAAATCTACCGTCGACAAATATACATTTTTTACATCCATCCATTCATCATCTTTCCAATTTGCTTAACCGGAAATATATGTGTTTTTCACGTGTGCATTTTATGAATTTTCCAAACTAATTCTTTATGGTGAAGCTAAAAAATCATTAGAGCCGTGTTGGGGCTTTAATGCCCAAAAAACTGCAGAGTTATTGCTGGAACTTGGATCGCTTGTTTCTGTTATTGAGGCTAAACCAATCGTTAGTTGACGCCTGGGTAGGAGACAATGTAAAGCTATAATAAGTTTATAACAGACTAAAACAGAGGCAATAATTTGCTCACCGGCGTGTTTCATCCATCTTGAACACACTTGTGCTCTGGCTCATGCATCCAAGTTTTAATGTACACATGGACCAAACGGTCCATAAAATTTTTAAGCACCTAATCATTCTAAAATGTTAAGCGAAGGCAAATTATTGCAAAAAAAGCTTCAATCGCAGATGATTAAGGCGAACCAAAAGCATAAAAAGCAGAAGTGAGCATAACTGATTTTAGACCCTGAAAGGCTATATAATTCTGAATCTGCGTATTTTGAAACCCCTAAATCCGTTTTTATTCAATTTTTTAAAAGCATAAATAGCCGAAAAAGGTATAAAAAGCAGAAAATGCGATTTTGGCAGGTTTTTATTGAAAAATTTGTCAATTTTTGACAAAAATGTCCAAAAATCGGCGAACTTTGGTGACTTCCATGATAGGTGTGGTAACATTTAACTTGTTATCACTATGTATACTTTTTACATGATGTGTAATTTCTGAAAAATTCTTTTCTTGAGCTGTTTCGGTGCCCTTTTACTGCATTTTTAAATCGCAAAAGTAAGCTAATTCCTACTTTGAGGCCTGTACGGCCTTCAAATAAGAAAATTCAAAACGGATTTCTTAAAAAAATCCGAAATTTTCATCAACAGAGCCTGTAAATTAAGAAAGCAGAAAAAGCATAACTTGGCGGAATTAAAAGCATAAAAAGCAGAATTTGATATGCTGAAGAAAAGCATAATTGAAGCTCGAAAAAAAGCAGATTTTGGTTCGCCTTACAGGTGATTCTAGTTACAACGCGATACAACGTTTCTCCGCACTGTTCAGCCAAACCGATCGGCTCGGTTTTAGGGGCCAATTGACACGGAAATGGGCGCTATTGTAGTTGCTTCCGAGTCAGACATGGGCGCCTTCCTTCAAGGAAGCCTATTTGTAGGCTAAATAGGAAGGAAGGATGAGAAATTTAAGCTGAAA
>JAQFYD010000471.1:0-18686 GCA_034694225.1 Bourletiella hortensis | reverse complement strand
TTATTATTATTATTATTATTATTGTTAGGGTTTGGTACTTCTGGGTTCTGTGTACAGTAATTTTCACGTTTAATAACAATAATGATGATAATATTAGGATAAAATGGCTTTTGGAATGAAGTTTTTGACAAGGGTACCAAGATTACTTTCCGAAATAATAGTTGTAGTGTGATTGACTTTTTTGATGGCTGTGAATATTAATGCTTCCCGATGAAATAGTTTTTTGTCTCCAGTTTCTTATACATGCAAGGATATTAAATTAGGACGATGATTGTATTACGTGGTCGCTATAGAACGCACTAAACCTCGACTGTTGGTGATAATTTTTAGAAAATATCTTTATTGGGGCTTCCAGTCTAGTAGCGCAGGTTCTTGTGTGTCCCTTTACACTGTGTTAAGCAAGGGTGCGGTGCAAGAAATGAGAATAATAATTGCGGCCTTGTAATGTTTTGTCTGTCCCATGTCTAGTCGATTAACTATTATTACAGTATTTGTAAATCGGTGCCCTATGCTGCGCTTTACCATGTAGAAACATTAGTAGTGTAACTTCATAAAATCGACCAGGGTCGTTATACCACTGTTCATTCAGTGTATGTCGCACCAGATTCACCTTTCTTGGCCGCAAAACTGACTTAATAGCAGAATCTGGTGGGAGGTATTCGGTGTAATTTTTGTAACACTGTTAAACTGTACAAGTTTGTATAGTTGAGCTAATGGGTCTCAGGCCAAATCCAATCAGATTTGAGGAATAATGTTTTCTATTATCAATTTTCGTTTGATAGTCAAAGTGGGATTTCTAAAGGGAAAAAAATGTATTCTGTTCATTCATGCCTATGCTTCAGAGACAGTAAACTCTCTATCTCTCTCATGTTTGAAATTTTATAATAATAAATTTGTCTTGAATCGTAGGAAAAAGATATGCCAATAGAGGCTTTATTGGCAATGTATGGGTACAGTGATGATGGGGGTCAAGACGGAACACAATCAAGTAGTTCGGAAGAAATCCTCACAAATCAGGTATATAATCAAGTACAACAAAGCTTCATCTCCCAAAAGCGTAGGCAGAGAAATAGTCTTTAAAAGTTACTACACTTTTTATATAGCTATTCAGTTTTCATTTTGGTAGCCTCTGTATTAGTATCCGCCATAGGAGTTTTTAAATGCTGGATTTTTTTCGCCTCTAATATCAGTTGGTACATATTATTTTTAATTTGAAAGAATGAATCATACAGCTGTTTTTCCAACCAGTTCTGTCTTATTATGTTTGTAGGCACTTGTCTTCGGATTTTGCAGGGTAGCAAAATATAATATGCATTTCAAGTTTTTTGTTCATGCTTTAGATCTTGTGTCTCTGTATGGTGGCTGTTGAAGCTGAAAATGTATGCTTTAAAAATTTGTACATTATGTCAAGTTCACGGCGATTCGCTTTTCATGTGCTGCTCTTTCATATTTGTTTTTGCTTTCTTATTTCTCTTTTGGAGGACTGAGTGGTAAAAAATGTAGCATGTGCTCTGCTTTCCTTTATCATTGCATGTGGTCGTCAGTTTAAAGTGTTAATTTTAAAATGACGTTTTACCTTCCTCTGGATCTTATCGGCTGATCTACGATTTCGAATTGATTGGGGGGATTAAAAACTGTTTTTCCACTTACCGCAGGACCTGACTTTAGATAAGGAAGAAATAGGAAGGGATTTGCTAGGCGAAGAGGAAGCTGCTAATGCCGCGGCATTAGCAGAAATGGCAACGGTGACAGATCCAGTAGATTCCTCATCCGTGGCTGAACCACCCCTTGATACAGTAGACATGGAATGTGAAGAAGAGGAGAAAGAAGTAGAGCAGCCTTCAATGTTACACGAATTGTACAAAGATGATCCTTCAGTGGCAGGGGGTTCGCGTCATTTAAGATGTAAGATTGTTCACTTTTTCAAACCTTTGTAAGTTTTAAGAAAGTTTTTGAAACTCATAACTGCCTTTTCCAATTTACGCAGCTGGTTCGAGACAGCATAGTGAAGACGAAGAAGATGAAGACGAGGACGGGGATTATAGTCCAGAAGAGGAGGACTGGAAAAAGGTAAGCTGGACTGGTAGCTTAATTTTGTTGTAGAGTGGAGAAGTTCGTGAGCTGGAGAATAGCAGTTAATCTTGCAATCGTTTGCAGACAATAATGGTTGGATCCGACTATCAAGCCACTATTCCTGAAGGGTTGTGTAAGTATGATGACGCGATGCCATATGAAAACGAAGATAAATTATTATGGGATCCATCAACTATGCCTGAAAAAGAAGTGATGAATTACCTTAGTGCCGTTCAAGATATTCAGGCGGCATCAACACAAGGTGTAGACTTGATTCCTAGAGGATCTCACGTTCGTGATGACGAGCAGGTAAGAAAAATAATTATGACTAAACTACTACAAAGCTAGTCAGTTTGATGACATGCGCTATAACAATTTTACTATCATTTGTTTTAGTCTCTCTACCTACTCCTACAATGTGGGCACAACAAGGAGGAAGCGATTAGGCGCCAAAAAATTAATTCTATATCAACTACTGATACTATGAGTCTGTGGTCTGAAGAAGAGTGCAGAAATTTTGAAACAGGCCTGCGGCAGTATGGGAAAGATTTCCATTTAATCCAACAAAATCGAGTAATTACAGATACTTGAACATATTTTTCATTCATGATTGATTGCTGGGACACCTCCACATCTGACTTGTTCTGTTTGTTTTCGATATAGGTCCGAACACGATCTGTCAGTGAGCTTGTTCAGTTTTACTACCTATGGAAGAAGACGGAAAGGCACGATGTGTTTGCTAACAAAGCTCGGTTAGAGAAAAAGAAATACACCCTGCATCCTGGAACCACGTAAGCCAGTTTTTCGTGCTCGCAATCACATATTTGATTCGTTCCCACCGTGATCATACTTAATGGCGTTCTGGTGATAGAAATGAAATTTTCAATTATAGGGATTTCATGGAGCGGTTTCTGGACGAGCAGGATAGTCCCGTCTCTTCACCAAGTGTACATTCATTACTTTCCGGTGATCCTAAACGTCAGATTAGAACTCCACCTCCAGGTTATACAGACTCAGCAGACTTGATTACGATCGACGAAGCTCGTCTTATTTCCAGCCATTTCGAAGATCTTGCGCGGCACTTGGATAAAGAAAGTTATGAATCTTTATTTAAATTGGCTGCTGGAGCAAAACCTCCGAATGGAGTTTCATCTGGTTCTGCTGGTGACACTGTAGGAGTTTCACTAAGCAGAAATTCATCTAATTTTCTGACGCCTTCAGAAACTTTTGTAACACATGCAAATAATGCTCAACCCTTTGCCCAGTGACGACTCATCAAAGTCTACCGGTGTTTTGTTACTTGGTTTCTGCCGTCCTCATATATTAAACCATGAAGTCAATCAGCCGCATAAGATATGGTGTTAAGTAATTATAGCATACAGAGATACACAATTAATGTACATAAGAGTATCATCCCGTGAAAACCGCAGTAGGACTACCTGCATCAAGTGTATAAAGAAAATGTTATGGATTCTTCACGGATCATCATTACTGTGACCAAACAGAATTGAGAGATAATGCGAAAATACCCATGATGTACTTCCATCCATGAGGAAGTTCATGTAGGTTATACTGTACAGATAGACCCATATAAATATAAAGTATATAAATATCATCAGAGATGACGGGTGTTGGGGGATTCCAGCATAACGTAAATACAAAGTATGGTTCAGTAATAACTATTAAATGTTAGCACATAGATAATATTTACATACATAGCTATGATGTAATTGTTACATACTGATGATGGTGGTAATATTTATTGAAATCCCGATTTGTTGAAGTTTTTGTTTTCATGTAGACCGAATAGGTGGTTTTACTTTCACGCTGTCAACTACTGTTGTTAATCTAGACGAACAAAGTGCATTTGACTCCCGCAGCAGCAACAACAAAGTGGTTAGAGCAAGCTTCATGGTGTCTTGAAAAATTACGTACAAAACTTTTGTTCGTGTATAAAGAATGTAGATTCCTTGTGATTAAGTAAAATGATCATTATAAAATGGAGCATGTGTAGAATTAGCACAGAGCTGTTAGTACACTATTTCAGATGAAGACGTGGACAAGCAGTGTTGAAACCGTTTTTTAAATCACGTAACACAACGTACAGGAGAGAAAAAATGGGTAGAAGAAAACATTTCCACCATTATTATGAAAAGTTTTAAAAAATCGCTTCGCTGGCGACCGTATTTTCTGTGAATTGTACAGACAGAGGTAGCTCCTTTTTCGGCAGTTAAGATGACTACGATGAGGAGTCAGAGTTAGCTATAAGTGTGCATACAGAGAGAAAATAATAGACTATGAAGATTTTATTACTTTATTGTTAATTACGGTGGCTTGGGTTTGATTAATGTTCCATGATGTATTCCTACATTTCACGTACGCTGAACGGGAGCCAGTTCTGTTTCTTCTTCTGTGCTGCTCCAATCATGTCTGCGTTGCGTCAGTCCGATTATTGATGTGTTTTTGTGAATGTGTAAGGGTAGAAAAGATACATTACTAGTATTAGAGCATAGTTATATAAACTTTGAAGACAATCTCGTATTTTCCTTAGTTTGTCGAGGAGATTTTTATGTGAAGCTCATTATTGTTATTACTATCTCTTGTGATTCCTGTCATGCTTGTTATATTTATTATTATGAGTTCTAATGTATCCGTTATAGTCACAAGATCTGGATTTCCGCTTTGTGCGGTGTTGGTCTAAGAGTTGTTGCGCAAACTGCTGTGTATAATGTGTCAGAGCAACAGGTGCGGTGTGGCCCAGAGTAAGATTAACGAAGTCTGACTACTGCTAGACAACCGATACACTACCTTTACTTTACGTCTTTAATGATGGTCCAAAGGATTATCACTTTCTATACGCACGTCCCAAACAGAGCATGGAATGGGTTCGAGGGAAGGGGCAACATAAAACAATTTCTTCGGAAGAAAGCATACTTAGGATATTCCTTTCAGTTCACAAAGGAGTGGGACAGTTGGCATAAGAAGAATACTACTGTTCTTCATTCTTCACGCTGAACCTCAGGAACTGCACTGAAGGTTAGATAAAAATCTAAGAATAAGAGTATCAGAGCAGTGGTATTCTTAGTTTTGGAATCGTATAGATGATGAGGCACTGAGGAAGTCCTTAGACAAGTTCCTCTTGTAGGAGGTAACTATTATCGCTGTAGTTGTTATTATATATGTTTGAGTAAGTTTAAGCCAAATACGGACATTACTGTTGGATCGTGAAAAAGCAATAATTTTTGTTAGATTGTGGTTACAGTAGAGTATGTATTTCATTTGCTACGTCATATAATTGTATGTAAGCCGAGAATTACTTTGGTAACAAACACACATCCTGTATTAGTTGTTTTTGTTTTTTGTTTTTTTACAAACAAATGTGGTGGCAATGGGGATGATCATAACTAATATTTTTGTAGCCCTTTGTCGTTGTCATTATAATTAATAGGGGTTGAAAGCTTCACATAGGCATTCGAAAAGACGTTAAGTAGAATTATTGTAACATTCAAAGTGTTACTATGTCTGTGGGATTGGGTATATGCGTGGTCTGTAGCCCTTCGTGGCGTTCATAATTATATGCATTTAAGAAACTACAACCGCTGAAGCTAAAAGTAGCTCCGTTTGCACATTTGTTCTAGTAGCTCGTAAAAGTTTGGATGAAACGTGGTTTGATCATGCAGAGAATAAGAACAGGTATAACTTCATTAGAAACTACCTAGTCATCTATTCATTGCTTACAGACAAAAATAGGCAGGTGTTTGGGGAAATTTTCGGATCTTTCTCCAGGTTTAACGATTACGCGTATAATGGAAATGGAAGGCACGAAACAGACCATAATTATAGCTCTGTGGGCAACGGACGGAGCTTGAGTACCCGGCGTTTAGAATCATTTTGTAGGCAGACTTTGGTAGCAGAAATGTTATTGCTTAGAAATTAATGCTCCTTGTTACGTAGATAAGAACTCCGTTAGAATAGAATTAATCTACTGTAGCAGTAATCTTAGGTATCTAGGAGAACCTTTATCGCGTTGTACAAGATACCTGCGTTCTGGCGTAGGCTTTCACCCAGTCAACTGGGTTTTTTTCATCATACTAAAATGGCACAGGAATGCTTCAGAAATATGAGAAGTACCGGCGATAATAACTATGGAATACCTATCTCAGTTTTGTTTAGCTGAAGCGTATTATATAGAGAGGAGTAAATAACCTGTGCATTGTGTTGAAATGACTGGAAATGAGGTAACTAGACCCTACAGTTTTCTGTGACCCGATCACGACCGTTGTATGTATGACGTCTGAAAATTGTCTCCTGTTGAAGCTTTCATTCCTGTTAACGAGAAGACCATTTTGTACACCAACATTGTTCATAGTAAAGTTGAAGAAGCTGTTGAAGAAGTAATGACGTACTTGGTAATTTTCTTTCATGTGCTTCATTGAAGTTAAAAGAAAAAGCAACTTCGCGCATCGCATCCACTTTATTCCAAGTAAAAAAATTACTAAAAACGATTACCTTAATTTAAAATTTCAATAAGATGCAAGGCCGTCAGACGTCGAACATTTGAAAAAGGCATCCCAGCTTCTCAGATTTGTGGCCAGCTCAATCCAGTTTTTTAACGTTACTGTTCTTATGGGGCTTTTAGCCCGGTGAAAGGTATTGAAACAACGCGAGGGAGTAAAACTATTATATAATGCTTTCGGCTAAAAGGAAGAGTCTTCTAAAACTTGATGTTTCAGTTCCTCCAAGTGAGACCTTCGTTGGTCCAGTAAAGCTTGAAGATTCTCTTTGGACAACTGACATCCTGGTCCTAATGAATCAGGTATTTTCTTGAGCCGTTCTTTCACAGCATTATTTTCTTCTTGAAGTTTGCTCCACTGTTTTGCATCAGTCACAAGGTCCATATATTTGCGCTGACATTTCTCCGCTTCTTCCAGTATCTCCTACACATTTAACCAAACATTATTCCATTAATTAAGGTTACGACTTAACAAATGTGTGCAATGCGCACATGTTAATTATTCAGCCTACCTGCTCAATTTCAGTTTGGCGTGGCTGGAGGCTGTCAGGTTCTCTGTTGCTGTCCTGGACATTTAGGAGCTGATCCCTCAACTTAGACTCAAGGGCACTTGTATTTTGATAAATGGACGGCAAAATCTGACGTTTTTTCAAAATATCTTCAGCTTCGAATTTGAGTTTATTTGGGAGTCTTTGCTTCACATAAATACGATGGCTAAACTCCGCCGCTGCCAAGTTAATTGCAGATTGCAAGTGGCCGTCAAGACTCACAGGTTTCAAGATCTTACATGTGACAGCTACAGTGTCCAGGACATTTTTAGAATCCGTATTTAGTCTGGCAGGGTTCAGCGAGAATGGCGGCTTTCGGATGGTCCTTTCCAATGCTGCACTCTCTGTTAGCATTGCTTTTCTCTCCCGAAGAGATTTCAAGTCCATGGTCACTTAAGAAATCAAGACAAGCTCGGAACGGCCACGAAACTCTAGAAATTCGAACAATCAACATTAATTTTTTCAAAATGGCTTGCTAACAATGACACGTTTGGACAGACATACTTACTTCGGTATAAAGATGTGATTAAAAAATTATTAAAAATTAATAACTGCAACTACCCCCGACTCCCGACAGTTATTTTGCTAACCGCCGAGCCTGTCTCCGAACCGCCAAAATTTGATGCTTTCTATGACACCTTTTAGAACTTGATGGCAAGGCGCTGAATTGCGAATACGAATCACAAAATACTAAAATTGACATCTGCGAAGAAATGGAGAAAAAGTTGGAGATTTATTAAACTTAGGACAGTACTTCCTTATTCGTATTTATCAGAAAACTTTTATAATTAATCGGCGTATTGGTCTATTTAACAAGTTCTCTGTGCTAGTTCATAGCCGAGCGCCGTATACATCCCCCATCATCGCATTCCTGAATTCCAATATAGCTAGGAATATGTTGACAAGGCATTTGCCTGCATCTTTCGAATAGATTACCCCGAATCAGCTCAAGCGATGAAAATTCTGGAGAAAATTTGTAGATATCTAAATTTCTGGGAAATTTGGTGAAAGAAGAAGGAATCGAGAAAAGGAGGGATTGAATCTAGTGAAGCATAGCGTATCATCATCATCATCATCACCATGGCCTCACGAAATCTTACAGAGGTGTTCATATTAATGAGGAATAATTCAATACAGAGTCGACGCCTTTATAATGAGCAGGTAAGAATTTACTGTAGCTTCGAGTGGTGAAAAATGTGTATTTTAATGTGGAATGGTTGCAATGTATAGGCATCAGAATTCGCATCGGATCGTGTCGCTCTGATAAGGAAAGGACCCTTAGTGGTGGAGGAAGATGTGGACCTTGAAGGCGGAAGGGGAGATGGGAGCGGAAGCTCACCTCCTCCATGGATCGATGACCTCTTAGACATTCGCTATAATTGTACTCTGATAACGCAGAAAATGAAGGAACTGGATACGCTACAGAATAAGCACGTCCAGCGTCCTACTTTTGACGATGACACCAGCACTGAGCTTCAGATCGAGGAAGCTACAGAAGCTATCACCCGAGTATGGTTTTTTTAATGAAATCGTTTGAGATGAGATATTTATGTATTTCGAAGGTTCATGTGGACTTGTGTTTTAGCTTTTTGGAACCTCCCATCGATTAGTACAGCAGATGCAAAGTAAAGGTCTCAGATCAAATCCTAGTGAACGGCGTCTTCGAGACAATGTGGTTAGATCTGTTGTTAGCTCGTTGCAAGAGTTGTCCTCCAAGTTTCGTACTAGTCAGGGACAGTACCTGAAAAGTAAGTATGCTTTTTAATGGTCAGATTTGACAGATACCTTCAAATGTTATTTTAATTCCGTTAGAAATGACCACGCGAGAAGAAATGTCAAATCGCTATTTTGAGATTCCTGAAATCGTTAATGATCCTAGTCCGTACAATTACGACGAAGTTTTCCTTGAATCTGAGGTAACTGTTGGTTTAACTTGAGTACATTCTCCTGCGGACAGCGGCTGTTGATATGGACTCACGGTGTATTTTTTCATGTGCTAGGGTGCCGCAATGCACCGAGGACAACAGTGGACACAGCAACAATTACTTGCTCTAGAGGAAGATAACGTAGCCTTGCAAGAGCGGGAACGGGAGGTGCAACAAGTTGTGAAGTCAATTCTTGATTTAAATGCTATTTTCCGAGAATTAGCTACCATGGTAACGGAGCAAGGTGGAATGATTGACCGGATTGACTATAACGTGGAGAATACACATGTTAAAGTTGAGGAAGGTGTCAAACAATTGCGTAAGGCTGCAGATTACCAAAAGAGGAACCGAAAATGTGTTTGCTTAGTATCCACTGTGTTTTTGACTATCCTTTTAATTATATTACTCATTGCCTTCGGTACTTGAACTGATCAGTTTTTCTCTACCCTTCCTAATGTCACTTATTTAATTGTTCCACTATATGTACTATTTTCAGTTCGTTATAGCTGTGTTGCTATAAAGTGGCTGACTATTTTGAAACAATCCAATTCCAACTCGTTTATTTAATGTATTTCTATACCAACCGCACGATATTATTTTCGCCTTTTAATTAATAATCTCTCAGCGGATTTGCCTATGTTCTTGTACAGTCTTCCTCAATAAAATGTACCAAGAGATCAGGATGCCTATCATAAGAAATTCTCGTCTGTTATTTCCCGTCAGCTCCTTCAAGTTAACATTGTATACATCAAATGCCGATTGCCTAAGAATCGCCATAGTTTTCTACAGCTCCTCCACAGTTTGTATCACACGTTTCAAAAAAGACTCAAAGACGTTCTCAAATCATTTGCAATTTTTCCACGAACTGTTTTGGGTACGGCTTCCTAGTTGTGTCCACACCCTTACGCTTGAGTTGGTCAAAATATTTGTGTTTATTGACCCCACAGCCACCCATCTGGATGATCTCATAGATTCAAGATGGGCGTCAGAACATGACATTATTACATTCCTATAGGTTTCATTGCATAAAATAGAAACAGAATCATAATTTTTGAAACTACACCACCAAGCTTCCACGCTCGGCTGTGGTATTATATGGTGTACGCGCTAGAAATCCATCGTTCTTTTGCTTCAGTATCATTCGCACTTCACATGTTATTCTTGTGCTAAAATAATAACCAAGTTAGGTTACTGATTGATCAAAATCATTCACTCATTCGTTATACATATGTGTTTACGCAGGAAAAATTAAGTCCTCAGAAATTCCGAATGATCTTAGTTATTGTCAACTATACGGTAACACTTGCATATCGGATTCATAATGAGACGGTAGCAGCGTCTCACAGTTTATGCCGCTCTGTCATTCCTGACAGAACGGGTTACAACAATTAAAGGGGCAATCCGAATCATAACCGACTTGGTTTCCAGCATTCATTCCAGCTCCACAGGTTGTTAACTGTTGCTCTAGCTATAATTTTGTCATGTTCTTATTGCAATAGTGGGGAAATAAACGATTAACGACATGCTATGGGATACACCGTTTGTGGAAGCTCAAAAGTTGTCGGGATTCTTAAAAGTTTAGCGTCTCAGGAACATGTGGAAAGGATGACATGGGAGAAGCACATGAAAGAAACCAAAATGAATTATTATATGTCTTTAACGGTCCTATATGTAAACATACTTAAATTTCAAGTATTTTTTCAGCTGTATAGCCCTGTCAGTTTAATGATGATGATGATTTGTGCAACGATAACGTTCGTTCATACTCTTGCATTGCGTACACTCTCGACTCTGAAGCTATCGTATTACAGAGAAAAAGTCGTCGTCACTGAGTGCGAAAGCACTGATGTGAAGTTGAGACTTGAGAGGTGAGTTTCAAAAAGTTGTCTTTGCTCGTTTATGCCGTCGAACATTTGATAGAACTCATCTTCTTCTATATACAAACTATTTGTAATGAAGTGCGGCATTACGAAAATGATTTATTATATTAAGTGGAGAAGTAGCAGATCCGCGTGTAGGAAATATGATGATGTAAACAGTCCTGAAATTGTGCTGGTTATAGTATAGTTAGTTTTTTCCCCCACGTATCAATTCCCTCTGTGGTTCTCGATAAGACAGGATCATCACATTTTCCCATATGGTTTCTTAGTAGGGAGAGGAGAAGAAGAGCCAAAGTAAGTAGAAGTAATAAAAGTCGAAATAGTCCAGGTTGACATTGTCAAAATTCTGTGTTACTTGCTTAATTGTCATACGAGTCAACGTAAGAGACCCGCCGGTAGCCCTAGGACGGATATGTCACTGATTTCTATCTGCTGTCCAGGGACTATAATTGGTTTGCAGCAATAAGTGGTTGGTGTAGAAGCTGCTTCAAATTTTTCTCATGTCACGCCAGGTAAATAAACCTTTTCTGGAAAATCTGATTATTATTAGTCTCCTGTTGTATTTGTATGCATGTGTGATTGTGTGTCATCTGAATAGGCATTGTGTAGCTTTAAAACGGATTGTAATATGTGTTTTTGCAGCAGCCCACCGATTACGAGCGAACTAATTGATTAAATAAGTTGTTATGAGATTTTGTTAGAAATCAGGCCTGTTGTATGCGGTTTTGTCAAATTAAAGTATTAATGTTGTTGTATATTTTCACGTGGATCACAGGTGCTTCTCATGAAGTTGTGAAGGTTATTAGCAGCCAGAAGGGTGGACTAATGTAAATACATACATGTGTATACAGGGAACTGATTTCATTCCTGGCTTAATCATCATCATCATCTGGTAGTCATATAGACTCATCTGAAAGCCTTGAATAATATAAGCAAGGTTAGGGCCGGTGATAGTTAGAATGTTTTACCCGAACGTCATTGTGTTGTACGATAATAAGCGATCTCTGTGCTATGACTGTGTGCACTTTGCTCGTCACATTATGAATTGTGAAGTGGAGGCAAATTGTATACTTGTTGCGTGAGGCTACATTTGTGGTAATACAACCGTTCCGTCGAGATTATGTTTTCGAGAAGCAATCGTTTATGAGTTGCAACAAGATTTGTGAGGGCAGAGTAGTTCAAATTAAGGTTACTGATGAAGTTGGACAGCTGTGCTGTGTGTAATTTCGTTCCAATAGTTTAGCTAGCTGTTCAAATAGTATGTCGCGGAAGAGTATGTGAGGAAAAGTGATTTAAAATTAAGGAAATAACTTTAACTGTTGAATATGTACAGGGACAGAGAACGTGGAGCTGGAGCTGACTTTACCAGGAGGACGACGAGGACGTGTGTGCTTGAGAACTAATGGTTAACGAGCTAGAGCTTACTTTTAGTGTGTGCGTTGAATGCGGTTCCGCCAACCACTGCCAGAATAGCACCATGTGAAATATATCTCAGGTGTGAATGATTGAAGAGAAGAAACCTTGGGGACCATATAGAGGAAGTTAACCTGTAGCTGTGCATTTGTTAGCTTTGACAAGAAGATTTTTCAGTCTTATTATTTATAACTAACTGCTCGTAATATGAGCAGTGCGGATCATCTGAGCTCAGTAACCGATTCATCATCATCATCATCTTCTGCTCTTAGACGTCGTGTGGTTGGAGAGCAGGTTGGCGAAGCCAGTATTATACGTAACACTGATACAATCACTACCACGCTAACAACTGTTACTAGGACCACTAGTCAAGCGGGTCTGGAAAGCCAGAAAAAGAAGACGGCGAAAACGGGCAGTAAGATTTTGCAGAAGACAGCAATGACGCACACACTGGAAGCAAGCATGGACGGTGAAACGACGGAAGAAATAGAGGAATATACGGCGCTTCAACGAGAAAGTGACAGCCCGACACCTGATAGCTCACCTAGTCGAAGATCGGACAAGTACTTCGAAATGAATATCCTCAATGGAGAAAAATCTCACCTGACGAAACCTCTGCTTGACGAAAGCCCGGTCACGGAGGAATCGTCCCTGGAAATCAAAATTCAAGATGAGGAATCATTTTGGTCAATTTATCTGTCTGTGTTCATACCCTTCCTCATCGCTGGAGTCGGTATGGTCGGTGCTGGCTTAGTGCTGGACATAGTTCAGCATTGGGAAGTATTTAGAATCATACAGGAAATTTATATTCTTGTACCTGCCTTATTGGGACTTAAAGGTATGTCTTTCAGGGGTATTTTAAAGCGAAACTTTTTTACGAACGAAATATCTGATTCACTGTGCTGATGTTGATGTGTAGGTAACCTGGAAATGACATTAGCGTCCAGATTATCCACGCAATCCAATCTAGGTAATATGGACAATCCGCGATCTCAGTGGAATATGACTGTTGGAAACTTAGCACTAGTGCAGGTATGTCTCCTTCTTTTATTTTCGTAAATTGTTTTCATAATGATGACCGTTAGTGGAAGTTGGAATCAAGTGTAATTGTTTAATCTATACAGTGTCAAGCAATAGTGGTAGGATTTTTGGCGTCTATAGCGGCGGTGGCTATGGGGTTTTTATATGACGGAAAATTTGACCTTAATCACAGCCTGGTCCTGTGCACCAGCAGTGTCTTAACCGCATCCATCGCCAGTTTTGCACTTGGTAATTTGATTGCTTTGTGATTGTGAGTTTATCCAGCCAATGCTTTTGTGTATGAACAAATTTAATTGTTTTTTCCCGTAGGTGTTGTCATGGTGCTCGTCATTGTTATGTCAAGGCACTTCAAAGTCAATCCTGACAATATAGCCACTCCTATCGCTGCCAGTCTTGGTGATTTGACTACGCTGTCGCTGCTTGCATGCATATCAAATTCCATCTTCAGTGTCATCGGTAAGTCCTATAGAGGAAGAAACTAATCTTTTTATGTGGTTGCGGTTAAAATATTGTTCAGTAAGGTTTGTCTATTATTTAAAATTTGAAGTTCATGGGGAGTACTGTTTTTTAAGTCGTGCTGTTGCATTTAAGTGATGTTAACCACAGACAACCGCGATCACTCGCGTGACTATTTTGAAGCATGTTCGCATGAACTTAGTTAAACCTTGAGTGTACTATAAGTGTGTACATGCATCAGCAGCTATTAATTTCTAGGGCGGTCTTAGTAACCAGGGATACTGTGTTATGATTTTTGCAATACGGAATGCTAATTTACGTACTATGAAATCGATTACTCACAGAGCATCATCACTGGCTCTCGCCGGCAATCCTGGCATTATACCTTGCGACAATGCCTCTATGGATTTACTTGACATCACGAAACAAGCAGACAAAAGAAGTACTGACGTCAGGATGGGCACCTGTTCTCATTGCGATGATCATAAGCAGGTAAACTGTCACAGCAATATATTTTTATGCTGCAGACATAAAGGTTGGAGGAATCAAAGTAAAATTCTGGAATTTTAACAGCATCGGAGGCCTTATCTTGGACCTGACTGTCAAATACTTTAATGGAGTTGCTGTTTTCCAGCCAGTTATCAATGGGGTTGGGGGCAATCTCGTTGCAGTTCAAGCGAGTCGTATATCAACTTCTTTACATTTTGAATCTGAATTGGGCACATTACCCAATGGAAGTAAACGTGTTTGTACTAGCCCTTTCACTGCCTTTTTTTCCAGAGGTCAGTAATTTTACTCGTTCATGCTTATTTTTGCTGACTACTCAGATTCTTATCAGACTTATGAATGGACATTTTCTAGGTGGACATTCGCGAACTGCGAGGGCCTTATTGATGATGGTAGTACCTGGGCATCTTATATTTTGTTATGCTATCCGTTATATCAAAGCCGGTCATACATCCATCACGCCAGTTTTCCTCTTTGTCTACCTGGCAGCTGGAATGATTCAGGTAAAGGCCACTGTAAATTTTCATTATACAAGTTGTGAGGGAATTATATGTATAGACTTTTGGCTTGTCATGCAAGCCACTGCTTAATGCATCCATTTCCTGGATCCGTGTTACAAAATATGTTTTCTTAGCTGGTATCTGCTGGGTGCCAGGCAGGAATGAACAGGAAATATTGAGCTGACTGAACGTAGGCATTGTACTTTGTCCTTATGCTCAAGAAATATAATAATTTATTATGCTTGCCGGGGAGCAAATCAGAGAAAAGGAGATATCAATACTTTTGTGCAACAGGGATTACCCTGATGGCACGGGGCAATGATTATTAAATGCAGACGTATGCTGAACTTGTACAAGATAATACGTTCTGCTTCTGTCATGTGCTAGTTCTCTGTCAAACGCACCGGTTTGATGGTGCATATTGGGAGAGACAGTTCTTTAGATAGAAACACCTCCGAATTTTTATAGACTTCCAAGTGGTCGTAAACAGAGGAAAGAGCTTCTTCATAATTTTAATCAAATCCAGTATGTATGATTTATTCATCGGTGATTGAATTCCAAACATGGATGGAATGAAGGCGAGAATTCCAAGTTACTCTTTTAGGCCAGATTGTTTGTATCATGTAGACGACAACACACTTGAATATTCTTGGCTGCTCTTGAACAGTTAGCTATGAATGCTATTCTAATTTCCTCATATTATTTCCTACCTAATTTTAGTTGATAGGGCACAAAAGTTTGAAACCAATGCGAGCTTCTGCAAGCTCGTTTGGTTCGGGTCTTTATCAGCTGTGGAAGTTTTTTGTTAATGAACTTGTCGATTATTTATGATAATGTTACGTATGCCTTAAAATACTGAGATGTTCAGCAGCAAATGTTCCTGGGAGCAGATATGCAGTCATGCTGTTTGGGTATGGCACTCGATATAGAGGTTGGAGTGCTGATGCTCCATGCTGTATCCTCTTATAGTTTCATCCACGTGGCAGGTTTAGAGTCCGATAATGAGTTTATTGTATGGATATATTTTTATGATTGCAGGTCCTTTTGCTGCTGTATATTGCCGAAGTTTTGATACAATATTTATGGCTGAAGAAAACAGACCCAGATAATTCAGCTATACCATATTTGACAGCACTGGGAGATCTTATTGGAACTGCGCTGCTGGCCATTGCATTCCATATTCTTTATGCCGTCGGAGATCGGGACCCCGACGTGGGAGATTAGACCAAGAATATGATTACTTAAGAAATTTTATGTGTGTATTCTGGTCGTGTGACCAGCCGCAGCCCCCGCATCGCAGGAACGCTCCAGTCGCAGCCAGAAGAAATTATGAAAGGACACGCATGATAACTTATTTGTTTCCTCGTGTAATCATTAGCACTCATTCATGTTATTTTGCAGTGCCACAGAGTTGTTATATTGTTGTACTTTATTAGTGTTGGCCTGCTGGTCACATTTTGTTGGTTGAGAATGACATGAGAATTTCAGTTGAGATTTTTAGAATGTTAGCTATTTGTAAAACTGAGGTGGATCCTCCTCTGTATTTCCAGTCAGTACTAAACGTGTTGATGTATCATTTTGTTCCAGCGCGAAGGCTTTAGAGAAGTTAGTAATTTACTGTGTTCTTCTCGAAGGATTGATGATATTCAGCTCATCACCAGTGCAGCGTTTTGTGTACTTAATATTTGTTGTTTATTTCGTATATTTGTAGCATGCTGTAGAACGGGAAAAGTCCTACGTTAGTTTACGCATGCTGAAGAAGACAAATTGAGCTCATTATTTACTATTTGTATTCACAATTTGTCCTCTCTTATATAATCCTTGTTAGATAAGGAACAGAAGATCAGATTATCTATTCACACTCAGTTTTCAGGTGCTATTGATCCATAAATTGCACGTTTTGTTTGCAGTCAGCGATCTGCCACCCATGGAAATGCCAGTTAGTTGTAAACCTTAGGAGCATTTTCTTTATTGGGGGCATGAATATTTGGCTTTTTTATAAGAATGAAATTCTACCTGAAGAGAACTAATGACATATAAGAAACAAATTTGTGGTACTTGTTATTTTATACTGACGCTGTATTGAAGGCATAACATTCGGTACCGACATTGATGCTTATGCTAGGGTTTGTAGCTAAAAGTTCATTAGTCAAGTATATTACGGCCTTACAGGCGTATTTGGAGGGGTCGAGTGTGCCTCATGTTGCTAAACGCATTGTCTTATGTTCCTGTAAATTATTACTTTGATTTTTAGACTGTAATATCGCATGAATGCTTATTTAATTGTTGTTGTCCATGCACAAACATTTTAACTTTTAATAAGAAAAATAATGAATTATTTCTTTTATTATGAACACTATGAATATAGCTATTCTAGCGAGGAAGCATTAAGTACACTTTCTTGTGTGTTCTGCAAGATTATTTGAGCATAAACTTTGTTTCTTCTGTTCGTAAGTGGTTCGGTGTACCGAAATTATCATAAAGTTTCAGCCAAAGCTGCCAGCTGCCACTAGTAATAATTTTAAAATACAACTGTGCAATGACACGGATAACTTCGTTGTTTGAGAAGAACACGATTTAATATTTTTTATTCGTATGTCGCTTCAGATTTGTTGGAAAACAGAAGTCGCATTAAATATTGCTTACTTGTTTGTAAAATGTATACCTGGGCCCTACCCAAGGGAGGGGTATACGGATTCAGTGCCTTAAAAGTCCATGACTCAGTTACATGCATTGTAACCATACCACAGACGAGAGTTGTACCATAGTTTCTTAGTATGGAATTTGAAAGCATTTAGGAATGCTCAATAAAGCATCTATAGTTTGGCTCATTTGCTTTCATGGCGTGCTGTATTTCGAATATTAGCGTACGCACAACATCGTAATGATAAGTTTTTCAAACGGTCGATCTCCACTTCTATAACTTCTTGTTTAGTCATAAAGGTCTAGCCATGGGGACGAATTGAATTGACATAGAGATAGATAATTACAAATGAAGTTACTGGAGTATTAAGAAGATCCTGCGTGATGGTGCTTAGAAGTAAGATGAAGAAATCTTGGCATTCAACATAACTAATCCTTCAGCGATGGTAGCGTGTGAGGAAAGCATCCCTCACTCGCAACCCCATATACATACTATAGCCCTGAACAGCACTGGTATGAACAATAGTATGTCTGTATGGCATTCCGTGAGTGAAATGAATTGGTAAGCAATAAGAAAAACACAGAATTGAGGAGTTTTACGATAAAATTCCCAACTACGCCAAGGTCAAAGAGAGTTGATGGTTTGTGTCACACCACATACGGTCAGGGAGTATTATGAGGCGGACGGATAATCAAATTCCTTCATGTTGCTTCTGTCATTTGCACTGGAAGCAGCGTGTAGTAACAATGATTATACACCAAGGGGAATAAAGTGCATGAAAACGAGATTGACCTATTGCAAGGTTGTCCGTCCGTGTCATACTGACGCATTTTGCATGCCGAGACTACATTCCCTCAATGGCATCCACGTATGTAATAATTAAATTCTGTATTCATTCAGGAAAACTATAGCGGTTCTTTGTATGATTTCCCCATTTGATTCGAGTGGAGTTTATGGCAAGAACGGTATTGTCTGCCAGAGTTAGAGGAAATTGGCTGGGGCATTATAGCTATGCTGAGGGAGTATCTAAAGGCAGAAGAAATGGATGGGCGTGATCTATAGATGAAATTTCGATAATGAAAAAAAGACAGGAAATTAAAACTCCTATTTGGTTGCATCGCAATCGCAACTCAAATGCATTCCTGGCCTGGCAGTTAAATGCATGCAAATTAGCTCATGAAAGACT
>JAQFYD010000470.1:0-18706 GCA_034694225.1 Bourletiella hortensis | reverse complement strand
AAGGCTAGTTTATAGGCAACAAAATTGAAGAATTTATAGGAAGGAAATAGGCGAGGCAAATAAAATGCCCATCTTTGCTCCACACACGCACACTGTATCCTTTCACTGTCAGATTTATCGATGAGCATTCACTGAATATCCACAGCAGCAGCAGGAGAGGTGCAAATGGATACAATTCGTCTTCATTTGTTTTACACATTTTTGTAAATTAATTACAGTCTTTATGGCTCACGTCAATGCTAAATCAAATGTGAGCCGCCGTATGAGAATGCAGCCCTATGAGACTGTAAATGTAACAAGTCAATCTCAAAAGATTTTTTAGAATATTAAAGGAGGTTCTGCTGTAAAATTGGGTGGACGAGTTATTACACTTATTCTATCTCGATTGAGATCAAAGGATAGAGTCGCACATCTCTTTTTTGTCCTGAAAAATGCCGTAGATTTTCTGCACGCGCCAGGAGAGAAAAAAACCCATCCACGTATTCCTTCCCATCATCCACTACTGGGCACAAAAACATCCTGTCCACTCACTGTTTTACGTCATTACAAAAAATGCAGTGCATGTCGGACGTATGAATGTACGTACATAATGTATCTTGTTGACAAGTTCGGCTCCATTCTTCGATGCTATTTGTCATTTGTTATCCAAGAGCAAAAGGAGTATTTTGTACCTGTGTGAATAATATAAGTATTGGTTAAAATTGTTGCAAAATTTTGAGCCATTTCCTTTTTAACTGTTTTCCAGATGGCAGTAATTGCATCTTTAATCATGAGCCTTGGTCTGTTACCAACGTGCAGAAGTTACTCAATCACGTCCTCCCTAGGCCCCTCGTCGTATGCACTTGACGTACAGCATAACCCAGCCGCCAGAGTTTCTTCCTTAGCACCGCCCCCATCATCGCAGTTGTCGTATGGAGGTGTGACAAGTGCAACTGTGTCCCCGGATCTCACTGTGGCCGGATCCGGTTCAGTATTGTCATCAAGTAGCTACATGGACCCTCATAGACAGCGTAGCAGTATTAGTTTCTCTGATGATATTGATGTGACCCCAGAAAGTGAAAGAACTTACGAACAAAGTGGTGGTGATCATCATCATAAAAGGTCTCCACAACCATCGCAAAGTCAAGATAAAGTCAATGCGCCCCCGCAGCAGCAATTTACGAGAACACAATTGCAAGTGGCAGGGAGAATTCTCTTTGAATCTCGTGTGACGACACCCAAGCCTAATTTAGGCTACCGTGCCTTCTCTCGTAGCAGTTACCGTAATCCAAATTATTTTGGAAAGAAAACAAAGTATTCTGAAAGCAGCTACATACCAAATAGGTCCAAAAATATTTATGCCACCAGCAGTAGCAGTCAAGTTGAGGAGGCGGAGGAGCAAGACGAAGAAGGAGAAGTAGACGAGCTTCCTGAATCCCTTGACTTCCATGCTAGTTTTGTGAACACAACTAAATCAGTGACAGTTAAATCCGTCAAAGGACACACGCCGTCTGTCATTTTTCCTACGGCCAGCTCTGGAAGTACATACCAGCTACCAAAGGAAATGACAACTCCTGAATCCAAAACAGCGCCCGCAACTTCCGTCTATTCCGTCTCCGAGAGACCCAGTAGTACTCAACAAATGCAAAGTGACAGCCCTCATAATTTTCCAGTGAATCTCACAGAAAGTGAAAGCAATAATCATTATCAGTTTAACAACAGAGATCAACAACAATGGACGGACCATTTTAATAATGGGAAAAGACCATCGCAAATTGATGCATCAGTTTATCAAAATCAGTCCTCCGCCAGTCCTGCCCATGATTATATAGGTGGTGAGGCTCAAGTGGAAGATGAATCGGCCACAGTTCATTCAGACTTAACTCGAGATGTGAAGGAAGAGCCGATAGTCTTTCCAACAACAACATCGTCCCAAAGAACGTACAAAATACCTTCTCATGGACTGGAAGAGTCGGACTTGGCAGGGCTGAAAAACATTCTAGAAAATCGCAAAGGACATGACGGTGAAAGCAAAATCAACGGGGCAGCTGCTACTACGAGTCCTTCAGTTCCCAAATATTCACCTGTCCCACAGGGCGCCAAGGAGCCTCCATGTGCCAAAAATTTAGGATACTGTGATATGGACAGCTTCAAGGATAATTACCCCAAGTAAGTAATATACAACGGACTCTTTTAGTCACCTCCCTTGCGGCATTAATAAATTCTACATACTTTTGGCAGAGATTTACTCAACAGCGTGTTGACAAACAGCATCAGCTCGGACGTGTTCAAGCAAATTTTTGGAGATGACACAGAAGCGAGTGCATCAGCCTTAGCGGGATCTCCTGATAATGTGGTCCTGGCTGGTCGGAATAACATCATTAATGCAGCCGCGGAAGAAACTGCCCTTTGTGGTAGTCAGGTAATAGAATGGAACCAAATTATTTCTTTCTAAAATTTCATTCAAGGGACATGGATGAGTAAGCTTTGATTGTTGTATCACTCAGGAAGTTACAATTTATCCTCGAGCGGCACCAAACAAAGATGACAAGTGGATGATTATTGTGAATCATGACGACTACGTTCAAGGAGTCAAGGTGGAAAAATGCATGTAAGTAGCAAATCATCAATATCTGCCCCACTCCCAATTCCTCACGTTTCATCACAATATTCATTCCGACCAGCTTCTTTGTATCTGTGGGAAACTGTAAAATTGAGGAATGTAACACATTCTCTTTTTTTGGCAGGAATGAGGGCAGTCCATGTCTATTCAGTGAAGGTAATCCGTTGGGTTATGAATCAGTTTGCCGACAAAAGTTTATCCTACGTAAATTGGTGGCCTTGAACGGCGAAGGAAAAACGTCTCTGGACACGTTCAAACTTCCATCCTGCTGTGTTTGTTACATCAAGACAACTCATGTGTCTAACCGACTTGGAATCTCAACATCAAGTGCCTCAAGACCTCCTGTACTAAGCGACAAGGGCTCCACTGGGCCATCAGCGAGCCCAATCGAGGGTGGCAACAATAATGCTGCTGGAATCAGTGGTAATGGGGAAACCAACAACGGTGACATTGGTCCCACAGGATGCACACCATACAATATTGTACCCCCAAAGGATCCACCAAATAATCTAAATATTACCACATCATCACCATCCCCGTCGATTCTTCCCCTTAATGGCAGCAGAGTCAATAATACTCCAGTCACTGTGTCCTAATGGTTTCCCTATTGTTTTTCCGCAGCCCGCATCGGATGTGTTGCTAAAAAACTCGTTTTTAGATGCAAAATCGTAGACATTTTGAATACAGTGCAGGCTAGACTGTTGATATGATGTTGTTCGCAAATAATGACGATGTCTCACTGTAGCTTGAAGAAGACGACTTAAACCTTGACGAGTGAGTGGGAGACATTCTAATAATTGTCGGCTCAGGCTTGTTTGGGCCGTGGAAATATTCAACGTTGCAAGATAGAGTACCTTCTCGACACTGTTTTATGCAATAAACATTATTATTATTATTATTAATTTATCGAGTAATTGGTCGGAGGAGTGTGAAAAGTGCGGTACATTTATTGTTTTATTTGTCTATAGAGAAATAAATTGTGATGGATCTCTCGTTAGTAGTGTTGCTTGCCTGTTATGTGAAAAGTTTTGTTATGTAAAAGTAAGTACTGATGACTTTATTTTCAATCAGTAATATAAGAGTATTTCGGAGCAGAATGTACCCCGATATGTTTGCTAAAAAGCCATTGTAGGACGTTCCTGGACACTAAGTGATTTAATGGCTGAAATTTCTAGCTTCGTTTTAGCTCCTATATGTGCTTCCGGCTACGAATGAATGTAAAAGAATGAGAAGTGTTGAAAAGTGTGGACTGAATTCTTACTGTTTGTATTTTATGAAATTTCCGAATTTGGTTGTGCGTTACCTTTGAAGAACATCATTATTACTGTTGTACCTTATTCAGTTTGTGATGAATGATGATGATGTAAGTTAAAGCCCCGATAGTTTGATTTTAACCGTTGTTGCAATAATGATAATAAAAAAGGTTTTTGCCGCAGCTATACATTTTTTTAATCACGAGTATCTCTTCTGATGTCATAGAATGCCATCATCGATGTTCATATCATTTTCTAACCAATAATCATTACTATTTCAAGCCAAACCTTGTTCAACTCAAGAAAATTCCTGCCATCCGTTCCAAAGTTACAATTCTGTCAATAGCTGAGGACACTCCGATTCAAAATTTTACGCATTTTTAGTGTTATTAGAAATTCGCATTACCCAGAATGTGGTGTTACCCGCCGAGTTACTGCGTCTACCCTTGCGTTCCATGCGTCCCTTGCTGTTACTCCTTGCAACCAGTTGGAACAGAAGGATTGGGCCCACCACCACCACCGCATCCTAAACCAAAACTAAACCAAAGGATTTGTAAAGACCCACAGCCCGCTGAGCATTTGATACATTATGCCAATCAAATGACCCGAAGTCTTTTCCACTTGGTTCCACAATGTGCTGCCATGATGTACAACAGCACTGAACTGGGACACGATGCAAGAGCATGTAGCGAGCGATTCCATGCCTTCAACAAGCACTATGAAAATTACACGGTTGACACAAGGGATTTTATAAATACAGTCAAGAAACCACCATTTGAAAAATTAGATCTCTCCCGCGGTACATTTGATGAGGAGGACGGTTTTAAAAATATGTCACAACAAGTAAACAGGGATATCGATATTCAGGCCATTCCTCGCCACTTTTTCCGGGATTGCGACAAGAAACAGAAGCCGAAGCAATTCCAATGTGTCGATATTCCATTTTGTTTGAAGCCCCAACTTCAGAATACGGAATACTTGAGGCCAGTACAACAAGATAGGCAAATTGTACATGGCGGTAAGGACAGTTGGAGCCGCAGTTTTAGCAGCAGTCCGAGGAACAGCGGCTCTACATCGTCTTCGGGGTCATACACAGCCCACAGACGCAGATCAGGGTCTGGCACAGTGTCAGAGACATCATCGACAGGATATCAGAATGTGGAGGACGGAGCAGAGGCCAAATCTACTGGGTACGACTATGAAGATGAATAACTGTAGCAGTAGTTGGGCATGCATTCATGCACGTGTCAAAATCTTCAATAAAAGCTACTCTGAGTTTTCAGAAAAATAGTGTGTTCCATTTAATTAGTAGTTACTTATTTGCGCCATCTTATTGAAAAATAAATAAATGATAAATTAATGAAATAAATAATGTGGAGTGGGTGAAAACAAAGATGAAACAAGGGATTCATACGAAACATCTAAATGGGTGGACTGGATCGAATTTTATCCATGTCAGAGTTTTCAAAAATTCCGTCACTTTCATGTTCATTCCAATCGTGCAATCCATTTCCTCCATCATGATTATGACTTTCTGTAATCTCCGAAAGCACAGGTTCTAGTTCGACCATCTCAGGCAAATCGTGCTTCGAAACTTCTTCATTTCCATCTGGCAACCTTTTACCATCCACCTTCTTTTTACCGCCTGCCGTAGGAGATTGAAATTTGCCTGACACTTGGATTTGGTACGTAAACTTTCCAGGAGCCTCATCCGGATCAGCATTTTCATCAGAGACAGCTGAAGTCTCCTTTGGCTGCGTTGACGCTGGAGCCTCTCTGGGATTGTTTGCCAATGATTTTTCATCATGGTAGAGTTTGTAGTGTTCCGATGCATTATTCAGGTGGACGTGGTTCTTGAACGGGCACGGAGTTGGCCGCGGAGGTGGTGGTGGGGGAGGCGGCGGTGGTGGTGGAGGAGGAGGTGGAGGGCAAGGAGTTGTTGTTGGTGGCGGCGGAGGTGGTGGTGGTGCTGGTGGAGGTGGAGGAGGAGGTGGACAAGGAGTTGTTGTTGGTGGGGGAGGTGGTGGTGGCGGAGGTCTAGTTGGAGGGGGAGACGTGGCACAAGGAGGAGGAGGGTAGCCAGGTTGAGCCGGAGGACACCCGCCAGGGCAAGGATTTGTAAAAATGATTATAGGTGGCGCTGGCGCTGGAGGCGGTGGTGGGGAAGGAGTACCAAACAAGTCGAATGGAAGAAACCAAAGCCGTTCTTCTTTTATTGGCACTTCATCCAGCACTATAGATCTTTCTTCTTCTTCTTCATCGCCAAAATTTGGAATTTGACCCATGGAGTGTTGAAGTTGGACATTGCGATCTTCGACGTCAGCTAAATCATTATCTGTCGGTGCTGCTGTGGCGATCAATGAATGTGATACCTGGAATAAAAAATTACTCAAGTATTATCGCTTGAAATAAATAAGCTGCTGCTGCTGCTCGTTCTCCGTTTGTCTCAAATGATGATTTCACACTACACTAATGTCGTAAATAAAACTACAGTAGATTCCTCGAGCTTCTGAAAAATTGTCACAAAGCCAAAGATGCTCAAATTTCCCCTCCAAAATACAGAATACTCCAGCTTACCAGCACCATTAGAAAGAAACACCTATTTTGATGCCCCATGGTGTCTAATGGGAAGCCACTGAAATTTCAAAAAAATCCACTTCAAGTTTCTGTAGGAGTACGAGAGGCACTATCGAATAGAAGTCCAACTGAATACTGACGGCATGTCCGGTCCAGCAGCGGCTTATGAGGGCACTTGATAAGCCTGCAGGTGATCCATATTACCGTTACTACCAAAATAATTTTGGAACTGTAAACGGTTTATACAGGTAACGGGGAAAGGGACTATTATTAATCCTTCAGCTGACAAAGGAGGAATGGGGAAGTGATTGTCTCCAGCTATTTGGGTCAAACATCCGCTAAATGCATTACCGCCAGCACTGGACTTAATGGAGGCCAATGACTGCCATTTCTTCTGATCATTACAAAAGAATGCATTAGGAATGATGGCTGAAGTAAATACATGAACATGAACAGGACCTTCTGCAGTTTAGAACCAAGTAATTGGTAAGCTTTATTGAAAACCATCGCCTCAATTTGGAGGGTACATAAATAAATAATAAATAAATAAATAAATATGGATGTGTTACATACGTACGCGTTTGAATAAGTGTGAGGAAATGGATCTCGTATGTGATGACATTAGACAAAATCATCCTTGAAGAAATAGAGGCAATGGTGGTCTCATCCCACTTGAGGGTTGACTCCCTGCTGGGGTTGGGGCCATCTCAGCACTGTTACTTTGTGATGGTGGAGCTCTAGGCGGGTTAACGAAGCCTTGAGGTCTCGCAGGAGAATGGACGTGAGAATGGGTGTTTGAGCCAGAATGAGGCCGGGCGTATGATGATTCTGCTGGTCTGGAGCCAGTAGCCGCCGCTGCAGCAGCAGATGCCGGACCGCCATGATCAGATTCAGCAATAGCAATGGAGATTGCTTCAGATGGATGCGATGATGATGGTGGTGGAGGTGGAGGAGGAGGACAAGGAGTAGGGCTTGCTGGCGGAGGTGGTGGTGGTGGCGGAGGTGGTGGTGGTGGCGGAGGTGGTGGTGGGGGTGGTGGAGGAGGAGGTGGTGGGGATGGCGGAGGAGGAGGCGGAGGGCATGGAGTTGGTGGTGGTGGTGGGGGAGGAGGAGCTGGTGGTGGCGGCGGAGGCGGTGGTGGTGGAGGGCAAGGGGTTGGTGGTGGTGGTGGTGGCGGAGGAGGTGGAGGGCAAGGAGTTGGTGGTGGTGGCGGTGGTGGAGGAGGAGGTGGTGGTGGTGGAGGAGGAGGAGGCGGAGGGCATGGAGTTGGTGGTGGTGGTGGAGGAGGAGGTGGTGGCGGTGGAGGAGGCGGAGGACATGGGGTTGGTGGTGGTGGTGGTGGTGGCGGCGGTGGTGGTGGCGGCGGTGGTGGAGGAGGAGGTACAACTACCACAGTTGGCGGTGGAGGCGGAGGAGCTGTTGGCGAATTTGGTGGTGGTGGAGGTACAATTACCACAGCTGGTGGTGGCGGCGGCGGTGGTGGCGGCGGCGGTGGTGGAGGCGGAGGGCATGGAGTTGGTGGTGGTGGTGGAGGAGCTACAACTACCACAGGTGGCGGTGGAGGAGGAACAGGTGAATACGGTGGTGGTGGCGGTACAACTACCACAGCTGGCGGCGGAGGAGGTGGCGCTATAGGTGAATTAGGCGGTGGTGGTGGCGGTACAACTACCACAGCTGGCGGCGGAGGAGGTGGCGGAGGTGGTGGTGGAGGTACAACTACCACAGGTGGCGGTGGAGGTGGCGGTGGTGCTGGATAGTGATTTCCATTACAAGGAGTAGGTGGTGGCGGTGGTGGAGCAGGTGGAGGATATGTATTTGGTGGGAGGACTACATACGTTGGAAGAGGTGGTGTATTTATCGGCAAAGGGGGTGGTGGTGGCGGTGGTGAAAAGATCCCAGGTCTTGGGAATAGATTCATAACCGATGGAACCAGCCAGAGCCTTTCATCCTTGGCGTTTTCAGGTGGTGCGACAGCAGCTGATCCGGACCCGGGTTTACTAATTTTTAGGGAAACCGACTCTACGCCTACAAGTGGTCCCTTTGGTGCGACATCGTCAATGGGCTGTGCAATGCACGGCTGTAACAGTTGGATGATCTGCAAGAAATAAATCAGGAAAATCAGTTTTTGAAACACAAGAACCTGGGTATTTGTTCAATAAGAACAAGTGGAACCGAAGGACAACGAATATGACTAGAAACTCACCGCTAAAACCGCAACCACAAGTGCTTTCTTTAACTTCTTTTCTTTAACCATGGTGGAAAAACTGATGGAAACTAGAAAGAATTTGCACAAGCAGCCCTTGGAAGGATGCTACTTGCTCTCAGTTCAGACTACAGAATGTTTCTACGGAAATGATGGAGTCCAGGTAGCCTTAAGTACCCATCTTTGTTTACAGTTAGACTAAAAATAAAGACATGTAACATATAGGACCAACCATAGGATTCGCAAAAGGCTCTCACCATCCGGACTCTTTCGTGGTACACTAACGGGACTGGAAGGTATATACGTACAGGTGCAACGAACTTATTCCATTCACTATAGCTTCCATCACTTCTCCAAAGGTAGCTACCGGTAAATCTGGATCAATGGTTTTACCGTTCCAGCACGTCATATTGAAACATATCTTATAAAGAACGTTACTACTTTGTGGCCACAAATAAAACTCTCAGTTATTCCACTCGTACTAGTTGACCTTATGGACGTAAGAGCATTGTTGGCCCTTAACTTGGAGTGGGCCTGACTGGCGAAAAGCAGCCTTAAAGTCCTGAGTTCCAAAGGTTTTTCATTAGTCTAGCCGAGTTAGAGTTACTGTTGCTCGAATACGTTGTCCACCCTCATTCCTCGCCTTTCACATATGACAAAAATAGTTCTGTCAGCTTAAAAATGCTCTATGCTCAGTTAATTTGATTGCAATGCAACCAAAAGCCAATGTAATGTTACAGCAATGCATGCTGCTGGTGATGAAATGATCAAGATTTCACGGCCTCTCAACATGGTTTTTCTCAACACTTGTGCAATGCTGTTTAGTAATACGGCCAGAAGATAACTACAGCCTGAATTCCTATGATATGAAAATCTTCATACAGTTGTCGCACATAAAGCAGCAAAAATTCCCAGCCAATGAAAACAGTCTTGGTACATTTAAGGAATTATTTATTGACACATCAACACAGGAGATTTTTTACGCAGAATACGATGGTTCGCAGTATGCATGGACAGTTTTGTTTTAAAAGGGTAACATGTAGACTACAGTTTAAAGGGTTTCTTTAATCCTTTTACCCCGTTGATATGACGGTTGTTCCCTGCTGATGAATAACAAATGGCTGTTGGGAATTCACAGATAGTTCCGTTCCTGGAGGAATTACCAATGTCTGCGGTGGAGGCCGAGGTGGGGGCATTGGTGGAGGTGGAGGTTGAATCGCCGCTCTGTAAATATTCGTAATAACATAAAATTCTTTGCCATTTCATTATGAAATCGTATCCTTGCACAGAAAAGGCCGTGAGAATGATTAAAGGTGACTCACGTAAACTGAAACATAGGGAAAAAGAACTTGTGTTCAGCCCCTGGCAGCGGCTCTTTACTAGAAGCATCAGCCGGCACCAGTTGTTCTGAAGATGTCACCTCTTTGCCAAGAATAACCGTCATAGCTTCCGCTCCCATTTCCTCCGATTCCTCATTATTTCCTTCATGCAAAGATTTGGGAATGCCTAAGGCGAAGGCCTGAACATGAAATATTAATTAATTTATTGGGTATTAGGATTACAGAAGAGTATAATAAAAATACTCGTTTGACCATTGAGAACTGATGAATGAAATGATTGAGACTCACCAGAATAAATATGACTAAAAACGAAAATGATGTGGGAATCATGATGTTTGAAAACGGAAATGATACCCGAATAGACTCGAATGTGTAACTGAGGGCATAAATTGTTGGAATGCAGTTTAAATACTGTGTAGCTATCTTCCTGTGTCAAGATCAAGTCCCGTTCCATGTAAACATAGTTTTAGATTATGGTCGTAGCATGAGACAATGCTGCGCGAAGGGTTAGAACAATGTCTACTTTTAATTACTAAAATGAATCCTTTGTTTACTAATAATTTGTTGACATTTGCTGCCGTCCGTCATAAGTTTACGGTCTTAGTCATTATCAGCTGAGTAGCGGTATTTGTGCATAATTATTTTTTTTATTAATGAACATCATTGAATAATAATACACCGTATAACAATGCCGTGGTACGCCACGGCCAAAAACCGAGCTACTTCCCTCCAGGCACTCCAATCTGCGTAGCAGGTGGACTCTGTATTATAGTTAAGGGCGTTTCGGGAGACACAACGGACAGTGTGTAACTGGGAGGAATTACAACCGTCTGCGGATAAGGAGCAGGAGCCGGACTGGCTACTGTAGGTGCTGGAGCAGTAGCAAAATTGAATATTGGCCAGAAAATTGAAAATTTTTCTCCATGGTCAGGAACAACTTTATCCGGTGATGCTTCTTCTACCCCCTCAACTCCAGTTGCACCCTTTGGTATTCCCACATTATTATCGTCATTATTATTGGCATTCCCTTTATAATCATGATCCGCAACTGGCGAGGCGTAGGTGGTTATCAAGACCTGGAATTATTAATAATTTTCCCGTCTTAGCCAAGAAGTGAGTTTATTGGGATTATGTGAAACTATTTATTTACTTACCGCAAGGAAAAAGAACGTGACTAACTTCATAGTGGCTTTTATGAGGAGAAAAGTGTTGTGTAATTATTTTAGGAATTTGATAATAAATAACTTGCTTCAATAAGGAACAAAAGTGTGTAGTAGAGGCTTTGCCTCTCAGGAACGCATTATATAGCTTAGAGAGTTCCGTTAAGGGACACAGGGACTATTTTAAGTTTAGTAGCCGTACATTGATGGCTGGTAAAGTTGGAGTTTTGGACGTAAACAAAAGATGCAATGTGTGGGAAAAACTAACTGGACCCTTGCCTAAGCCTCTCTGCTGCGGCATTTACACAGACCTGAAGCTTAACCCATATTTTTCAGTTTAATCCCTGGAATTCCATGGTAATCAGATCATAAACTCACAGTTAAGGTCCGTACCAAATTATTATGACGACAACTACCACCTATAACCATTCCATTGATCCTCCAACCAATAATGTGCGTCCTTCTTCCTCCCACCCTTCATTATTGGTCATTATTATTCCCTGATGTAGCTGTCCAAAAAGCATCTGCTCCATTCCATTCATCAACGTTTCATTATGTCTCATCTCCTTTCATTATGGCATATTATCCTCTTCTTGATGATCCAATTATTATTGCAAATGGAGACATATTCCAAATGCTGCGTAGGTTTAGCTACAACAGTCGGTGGCACACTTGTGGGAATTATGTGAATCATAGATTCTGTGTTCGCAATCAAAATTTATGCTTTGAGCATGGATCGTTGTTGTTGTTGTTGTTGTCATGTCTGTGTTGATTGGTGTCAAAGAGGGGAAATGCCATTTTGGATTAATTCTTATTATTATCAAATGCCTTTGTCTGGCCCATGATAGCAGCATGAAAATTTGTGGGAGGCTGTTGATCTGTAAGTTTTTGGTCATGCCATGATGCACACTATAGAGCTCCACTAGCTACTTTTCAATGACAAATAAAGCCTGACGGATAAAACTTTGGGCCTCAAATTGGAGCCAATAATGGTTATTCCATATAGAGGCTTGCTTATGATCCTTTGTCTGTCCAATAATTGCTCTGTCAATGGTAGTGTCTCGAGCATTCACACAGAATGGTGCCGTCTGTCCTCTCAAGTTCAAACAGTAGTCATCGTCATCACATCATCCGCCTACTTTCCGTCCATATTCTGTAGGCTGGCTAACCTCAAAACTTAAATTATTACTTTACAAATGATTAAACTTTGAGGAAGCTGACAAATAGTCGTACATTCGGATAAGAACAGGATACGAGACGGCAGTAGTTTTTCTACAACATTCGATTACTTCGTAGCAAAATGATTGAATGTTTATATGACATTGTTTCACTTTCATCCGTCCGGAGGTCGATCATGAGTTATTTCCTCCAGCCTTTTATTTGTAGCCTTGGCCTTGCTGTGACCGCTTAATGTCTTTATTGTCCACTAGTTCTGAATGCCTTCTGAAAAAAGTTCGCCTTAATTCAGTTCTTCATCATGTACAACAAACTTTGTTTTCCATTTTGCAGCAAAAACATGGCTTTATTTAACGAGTCTGCAGAACGTCACGCTTATACACTAAATGAAATGGCTGGTTTTGTATTTCAATTAAATTCCATGAAGCGATGAAAAAGAGTGGACGGAAGAACTACTGTACATGGAATTCTACTGCATAAAGTCCTCGGAGAAGTTCACAGAGGTCAGGCTGACACCCGCCTGAATATTTCTTGCCGTATGCAATTCTCTTTAGAATCGAAATGCCATGTAAAGTTATGCTGTGAAACTAGTAATTAAGGATAAAAGGTTGAAAAATTGTCATTTTAATCGCGCGATAACGAGTCTTTTTACAACAATAATAAATAAGTCATGGTGTAGAGAGATTAGCAGGTTTTTTCATTTTGTGGCATTTTACCGACGCCCACTTGCCATTGCTGCGGCAGCGGCCCCCGGATGGGAAATTACTGTTGGTCCTCCGGACCCACCCCCAGACACTGTCACGGAAGTACCGCCCAGCATTCCGCCAGCACCACCTGACGACCCACTGGGTGACGGCGGCGACGGCGGCCTTTGCACTATAACGTTTGCTGGTGGTGGAGGGGGTGGAGGTGGTGGGTTTATGAAGATTACTGCTGGAGCGGCCGGGGGAGGTGGTGCGGGTGGCGGTGGCGTCGGCCCTTGAAAAAGAGCTGTTATTGACGTAAAGGGGAACGGAAAAAAAGGGAACAACTTTTCTTTTGGTCCATTCATTGGCAAATTGTCGTCCATAAATTCACCATCATCCAACAACAATCCTTCGTCCTCATCATCCACAGGGATTGAAGTGGTCAACAATGTCAAAAACGATAACACCTGAAATTACACAAAATAACGATTTTTAAGTCCCCTCTTCTTCCATCAATGGATGAAACGGCGCTTGAACAATCTTAAGAACAAAAAACTGGGATTACCACTAGAAATCGGATAGAGTTTGAAGGCATTGTAAAGCTTCAAAAAGATATTTCCAAAAGCAATCCAAATATATTCCAGCGTCTTATCTTCAACTGAGAAGTTTCACATTGAATCAGCAAGTGACAAGCCTGAAGGGCTTGTAGGTGTACTTAAATACCTTCGGCAGAATCCGTTAGCAGTAAAAATATTCATGTCATGCACACTGAGATTCACTTCGTGAATGGATAACAGTAAAAATTGGGGGAACTGGGCCAGTGTATCATGTAATCTAGCGGAACATTCACACTCTTTGACTGAAACGTCATGTCATAACAATGGTGGTCACATGTCACAAGACCCTCGCATGTTCCATGCTGCGTCATAGAATGTGTTCTTAAATTAAAGAACAGGATGCCGGTGGCCACCCAATGATAACTCTTGCCATGCGTATGGTGCCCTTCTTCAAGTACTATTCTTGAGGCCAAGATGATGACGAGACTACTGAAATAGTTCAAGACCTTAAAAATGTTTCCAACTATCATAACAGGCATTAAATTTTCATCCATTTTATGTCGCTTCTCAAATTTGGCGGACAAGCATGATTTAGTTAATAATCAAGCTTAAAAAAATCAAGAGTTAATCTAGCTCATGAGTTCCCTGAAGAAACTGTGAGTCCCAGTCAAAGGGCACATGGGCGCCGATTAGAAGTCAAAAGTGAAGTCGTTGCTAACTTGCATCAACATTTCATTAGCCGCGTCACCGGAACCAAGTTCGCTTTCCGTCTCCGAAGTATCGGACGTCTGGATTTCAAAGTTTTGGCATTAAAAATGTGATAGAAACTCTTCCGTTCCAACTAGAATGATTTACCTCGTCATCGTTGAAATATTTGTCCAAAATGTATGAAGCCCTCTGACTGACTGTGGCATTTGGATTCGTCTGCAGTTCCTCCATGTACTCTTTACCCTTGGCCTCCTCAATTAGCTCTGCATATTCGTCCAGCTCGTCATACTTGTCCGCAATCTGCATGTATATTCATGTGACTACAAAGTCCATTCAGGCTGTTTGCCCACCAGTTTGTTTACATTTTTGGGGGTAGCTAATTATTTATTATTTACCCGGAGAATATTATGAATGGATTTGAGTGCAGCATAAGTGGCAGAACTACAGCGTCCTCTTAAATGATTGCATACAGCCGGGATGATCCCATTCTTTTCCAGGTAAATTAATTGGTCTAGTTTGCAAAGGGTTGTGATATTTGTGACCAAATGCAGAGCCTCCACCTGGCTATCTTTGTCTCCCTGGGACGAATAAAGAGATTTAGAGGGACAAAGGCTTTCTATTTGCATCACTTACAACAAATCCAGTTCGGGTTACAAATAATAATAATAATAAACGTTCCATCACCTGGTCTAATACGTACACAATGTGCGGGGCAATGCCCGCATTCATGAGCGACAGAATTTGCTCAAAGGTTCCACAAGCAATGTTTCCCGCAGTTCGAGTTGCATCCTTCATAAATTGTTTGCGGGAGCTTTTCGTCAGTTTCAGAATTGTGGGCAGAGCCACGCAGTCTATAATGTATTGTGCCTATGCCAAAAATTAATTTTCGCCCTTGTCTTTATTAAGCAATCCGGTGACAGGATGAGTTCTCCACAAGGAATGGTTTTTACCTGTCTGTCGCTCCCTGCAGCAAAATGACCAATGACTTTTAATGCAGGTTTGACCACCTTCCAGTCTTTTGAATCGAGCAAAATTGCAATTTCCGAGAGAATATTAGCGTCATATATATCATCCAACCATTCTTCATTAGAACTTAACATTGATATCCCTCGAAGTGCTTCACCTTGAAATCAAGTCATGATCTCCCCAACCTGCTCATGCGTTAAGTTTTAAAGAAAATAATTTTCATCTCGTCACCTACGGACAACTTTCAGGTCTCGATGAAATATCCTTCTGGAAAACACACGAAGACAGCTTTGCATTTCTTTATTTGGGTGTCCTGGATACTCGCACATGTTTGCAAGTGTCCACACAATGTTGCTTAAATGGTCCACCTGAGAAAACTTTGTATTTAGTAAGCGTACAAAAATGCTCGAGGAGAACGTTTCTGCTGCTACGTCGAACCTGCAGCTTGACTTCACTATCCGCCATTTTGACCAGTTTTGGTATGACACCTCTGTCAATTAAAAACTTTTGCATTTCCGGCCCATCGCCGGAAATATTTCCAATGCACCAAACTGCCTGATCCACAGTCTTGGTGATGGGAGAGTCAAATAGCTCGATGAGAGGATCTACGGCACCCGCCTGAACAACGGCGGTAGTTTGTTCGTGATTACCGAATGCAATTGTTGTCAGCACCCATGCTGCTACGTATTGCATGTCAGGGTTGTCACCACATTTGAGGAATTCAACCAATCTCGGAACAAGTCCTTGATTAACGAACAAATCAATTGGACGGGGCCGCTCTGTTTTTAGGAACTCGTGCGACATCTGCAGGCCAAGCATCTGCTGTCCTGGATCAGTTCTGAGGGTAACGCAAGCAATCCTTTGATGTTCTTCTTCAATAGCTATCAAAATACCTGCTACGCATTTTTTTTCGTCCATCTCATCTCACCCTGTCAGGAGATTCCCAATAGTTGTAATTTTCTCTAAACGTTCTTGCTGTTCACGGGGATCTAGCTCAATCTCCTCGTCCGAGGAACTTCCGTCACCATCAATTTTCCGTCTTCTTGAAAGTTCCTCATCCTTTGTCGCTTTCCTCAACTCCACCACTTCTTCCATACGACGTCGGCGTAGCGCCTTATTTCATTTCCATATTTGCAGCGCCAGTAATTGGTGTGAATAAAGAGAAATGTTACGGCAATATTAACTTACCTCCGAATCTTTTCCATTGCTTTTGAACTGTTCCTTCAACTTATCCATTTCCATGCTCTAAACCAGTGCCTCTGAGATCTACTCGAGATCTACCCGTATGCACCTTGGTTCAGATGTTAATGCCACTACAATGATGGAAACAAAGCTGTGTCAATTTATGTGCGGCTAAGAAGAGGACGTGGATTCGAAATCCGAGTCCGAGAGTATCACACCCTAACCTAATGACACTCCGCTCCGCGTCTTTACACTCACTCAATACTCAAGAGGCAGAGGCAAGAGGCAGGCTAATTTTATTTGAAATATTCATGCCTTAAAAATTCTGCCATTTCAAAATAACTTTCTGCATAGCATAGCTTAGCTAGGTCAGTTGATAAATTTTAAATTAAAAAAAAGTTTTTCAGTTTGCTAAAAAGATGAAAGTCGGTCACCATTTCAACTGTCTAGTTCTGGCTACTTTTAATAGTTTCCATATTATTCTTTTCTCGATCAAACTGAGTGGAAATTTCAAAGGATACCACACTCCCGGTCACAATTATTACATTCAGGGAAGGTTAAAGAGGAAGGAACCGGTGGACACAGGTCGTAGAAACATATAGCTACTAGGAACTTGATCAGAATTGAGGGAAAGTTTCTTTTGGTTGAAGAAGGAAGAGAAAAATTTGGTGCGTAAATCACGTATGCTATCGTCAAGTTAATGTTCCGATGTTAACTTTCAAGGTCTCCTCTTCTTCTTCTTGTAGCATTTCATCGGGAGTTGCCTCAGCTATAACAGCCTCCGACACACACTCAGGTCCCCCACTGAGAGAGTTTTAGGAAAGGAAGAAAAAGGAGGATTTGCAGCAAAAAAAAATCAAGGAAGATTGTGCAAAGAGCAGGAAATAGTTGGAACAAGGATACTCCTCTTCCCTCCTATCATCATCATCGTCTTCTTCGTTCTCTACTAGTAGCAGCATCCGTCTGGCTCGATCAAATAAGCAAGCAACTATCGTGTGGGTTTGCAAAAATTCGGACGTGAACTAACTGCTAGCCCTATAAGCAAGGTTCTGCGACTGGGTCGTCCAAGAAGAGCAGACTTTCTGGGATCACTGCTACTACTACTACTCTGGCTTCCGTCTGTGCAAAAGTTCACGTGGAGAGAGAAATGAAGGGATGGGGAGTGAGACAGAAAGAAGAACGAAAGACAAGATGAAATTGATTCTTTCGGCCAAGCGTCTCAATAGAGAGCAATCTCATAAACATTGAGAAGCCGAGATTCATGCTTGTATCATCATGATGGGCACCCAAGAAGTAGAATCTTTATATGAGCGCCGATTTTTTCTCTTCTTCCAAATAACACTAAGGATGCCAAGAGTTGAGCACAGCAGATAAGAGGAAGGATTGCTCCTATCTATAAACATTTTCGCCTCATCCAACTCCTACAGTGTAAATGTAAGTAGTAGATATGTGTGTGTGTGTGTGTGTGCGTGCGTTAGCGTGTGGAAGGATGAGAAACTTATGATTACGTTTATGACTATTATTATAATGGGTGTAATCCATGTAAAGTATGACAGGATTGCTTGTAGTATGTCGCATTCGTCATATTATCAAAGCAGAGAAGTACATGATGAGGATGATGTTGGTGGTGGTGATGAGTAGTACTTTGTTTTCAAAAGATTTTGGGGGAGGAGTGTATAGCTAGTGATGCTGCTGCCGTGTATAGAAATGGGATGAGAAGGAAGAAGAAGACGAAGAAGAGGAAGAAGGAGTTATTTAACCACTAAGTTGAGTTAATCCAGTAGTGCAGTAGTGTAAGCTGGGAGAAAAGAAGGAGTATTAAATGTCGTCGTCGTCGATAAAAGAAACGGACGTCGTAAATTTCGTGGATACAAGCAAAAAATTTGGCATGTGGAAGAAAAATTTTTTCTCCATCTTTCCCGTCATCTCTTCTTGTTGGAGGAGCAGGGAAGAAGAAGCCGACACTACGGCTGTCTACTACGAAATACTACGACTGACTACTACCGTTACTACGACTCGTACTACGGGAGTACTACGTCTACTACGACAGTTACTCCTCTTACTACAACTTCCACTACAACTTTTACTACAAACTCTCTCCCGTAACACTATCAATGCCATTAGAGCTCAATGCTATTAGAGATTACTACTACAAATACAGTGCTGCTTATAGTAGAAGAACGAGTATCATCTTAGTGCCCCATCTCCTTTACTACTTCTCTTCTTCTTCTTCTTCTATAGCTCTTCTTCTTTACTTCAGAAACCTTTTCTCCTCTTCATAGCTATACCTAAAGAG
>JAQFYD010000469.1:0-18710 GCA_034694225.1 Bourletiella hortensis | reverse complement strand
TTTGAATTCGAATATCGATGGCCAAAAAATACGAATATTTTTCCGATATGAATTGCAATTCCGATTATAATTCCATGGCCTGCTCTTATTACTGGGTTTGTAAGTCTGAACGAATTATTGAATAAATTGAGTGAAAGGTTTGTACGTAATTCTTGCGAGGTTGAGACAAGACGATTTTGTGGTTAAACAGAGCTTGATTTATTTATGCATAAAAATTATTCCCCGAGCATTGCCCAACCGGTGTTGCTATGGAGACGGGTCGGTGGGGAAACGTTGACCCCTGCCATCACATGACGCCTTTAGATTTTCATGCAAATTGTTTTCTACAGAATGCTGTGTGACCGTACCCCGTGAGTATGTTATTGAGATTGAGATGTTGTAGGGCAAATTTTCTTCGTCTCGGTGCAAATTTCTTGAAAACGGTGAGACTTGTGTGTATTAAACACTTGTAATTGTCATAATTAAGTCTAATCAACATTTAATTTGTTGTTCCAAGGTAAATTGAGAGGATAATAATAATTACGAAACGGGTCACACGAATTGGTACTGCCTATTAAACTGGTTTAAGCTGTGGACTCAGCAGGACTCCGTGAAAATTTTGTTTTGGTGCGGCTACAACAATGACGAGCTGCGAATCGGAAGAAAGAGAATTTGCTCTGGGAAATTCTGTGGTAATCATTTTACCTTTCTTATTTACTATGTCCGTTCTCGAGCACTGCAGGATGCTGGGAATTTTGAAACCTGTGTCGTTTGCAGGTACTTGGTGAAATATTTCGGCATCTCAATACGAAAGAGCTTCTGGAAATTTCCTTAGTGAATAAGCGTTGGAATTGGGAGTGTCGCCGTGTTTTACGTAACATGAAGAAATGTGTGGCAGTTATCAAAGGGGGCAATCTCTGCTCAAGGGCCAGAGAATTTAATGACATGGTGGGGAAGTTAGTGGTGAATCCATTCAACGGTCTGTCGGTTACTGTTGATGGGCACCAATGCGAAGCTGCCGCATATGTGAGGAAAATGGACGATGTTTATGGGAACCTTATGAAAATGAATATCAAATACTTTGAACTTAACTGGTGGCATTGTGGGTGGCGTAGCGGAACGTGCCTGTTGGAAAAATACATTTTGAGGTTTTTAGCAACGTCTCAAACACTGGAAAACTTACATCTAATCCAAGCCCCACCTGGAATATTGTTGGAACGTGGAGACTGGTTCAAGGACGATGCTCGACTGCCAAGGTTGAGGTCAGTCAAACTTGGGAATCAGATGGACCTGGAGCAGAAAGGATTTGAATTTAACAGGATCAACTTTTTGGAAATTGCTGCACGAGCTCCGAATCTTGAACAAGTTCAGAATAGGCTTCATCTAGATTTCATTGGATCTCTCCCGGTGGAAAAGATGCACATTATCAAGAATTTGATGCTCCCAACAGTTTGTGAGTGGGTAGAAGGAGGTGCAAGAATGCGTATCTTGTGGGACAAAGTTGGGGAATGTGAACTAAAGCTCGATGCTCTTGCTCTTTTTGGGTTTGCACCATTTGGAAATTTTACGAAGGAACGCTACTTGAATGGGCTCATCTCCATCATTCGCTCCAGCTCTGAATCATTACGAATGATGGAGCCTGACTATCGGGCCACTTTGGATTTGAAAACTATTTCTAGCAGACTACCCCCACTTCGTAATGTGACGAAGCTGATTCTGAAATTTACCACAACGGTGGATGTCAGGATGGTTCATGAATTCCAACTAAAGCCATTGGCTTCAGTATTTCCCAATGTTACCACCGTAATATTGTGCTGCTCTGGAAACGTGCGGAGTTTTATAGCTGCGGGCAGTCAGCTGTTTCCGTGGACGACTGTGACTAAGGTGGAAGTAAAATGTCGAGAAGTCGGGAATGTGAATGGGGACGTAAATTTTGCTCAATTTGGGCTTCTGTTTCCTAACGCATGCACACTTGAGATTTCTCCAGAGTCCAAGTACTTTCATTCCTTGGAATTCCAACAAATTTGGTCCAGTTGGCCGTCTCTGGAGCGATTCCGTTTCCCAGGAAAGATGAAGATTTCGGCTTCTGCTAATATGGATGCCAGGTTTTGCGGTGTTTCCTGGGAGGAAGCAGAGTTTTTAAGGCAGAAAGACGAAGAGTACTTGAAGGCTGTGCATATTGTGCCCATAAGACCGGCTGTTAATCATCATAAAGGTAATGGCAGATGTGAACTACTTGCAAGGACCCTCTATTATCATAATGTGAAATCATATATGGAATTTATCGCAGGGCTCAACAGTTTGGAGATTGAGCTGGAAACAAAATACACATTTACGGATGAGCAACTTCAGTCTCCTCCGTCCGGGCAGTTCTTGCTGTCCAAAGTGACCGCACTCGTTGCGCTGAGACAGATGCCACACCTTGATTTCCAAATTAGAATCCGCCCTGAACATGCCCGACGTGAGTACGAATTCTACTTAATTTTTTATCGTATATCTTCATTGTCACGGCAATCAGTAGTTTCGCTTTCATTTTTCTGTGTAGATCTGGAACACTTAAAGCCATTCGTTAAGGTGCTCCCCTCGACGCCAGAGTGAACAGCACCTCCGTGTGAGGACGTGAAAAGAAAGAATAAGATTTATTTTAGATTTATATTTTATTTATGCATAAAAGTTCAGTTGTTCTGCTGTGTTTGTGTTTGTGGTTTGTATGTCTGAATTATTATTGTTGAATAAATAAATTGATGTGCAGAAACGTTTACACGCGATTGTTGTCAGGTTACTAAACTATTGTCGTTGGATTGGGGGACTATAGGCGGCGCAAATATTTCAGAGAAGGGGAGAAGCACGTGGCGGGAAAGACGAACCCCAGTCCGAAAAATTCAAACTTTTGGCATTTCTTCTGTCGATCGTCATTAAAATCTCCATCATGACCAGTCCTTGTCTATTTCGTTTCTGATTATTTTCTTCAAAATCCTTCGTCCCAAACGGTACAAAATTTTGGGAAAAAGTTGTTAAGTGTTTGTTAAAGGTCATTGAAATTATTTAAATTCTCGTCGGCCCCCTCCAAGTTTTATCCTGTTGGCGGCTGCTACTGAGAAGCCAGCAATAAGAAGTTAGCTTAATTATTATTTTTTACAAATGTCAGCAAAAATGATCAGAGTTTGAGTACACAGAAGAACGGTCCCTCGGGAAAGATTGAGTTATTTAGACACAATGAATATGGTGACTTTTTTGGATTGAGTTTGGGTGTGTGTGTGACATTATTTTTAGTGTACCGAACACAATAGTTGTTGCCAAAACTTGCAGTTGGTTTGTTTGAGACTAAGCAGGTGTTAGTATAAGCCGAAGATGGCTTTTTTGGAGAAATTTAGTAAATCCCCAACGGGGGAGGAACTCATGAGTTACCTACGAAAGTTCCTTGCTGGTTCTAGTGATCGTGATTCCATGAAGAATTTGGACATAAATCAAAATAAAAAGTTGAAGGAACTCATTGAGATTGGCTTTTACCTCATGAGGTATTTGCCGGGGTCAAGGGAAGCCGTTTTTTACCAGGTTGCTCGAATCTATGATGAACTCGTGAGGGATCATATTGGTCATTTGGAAGTAAGTGTGTTGTTTGTCTTTTCGTGGCTCTAAGATTCATTCAGGCTGTTGGAATAATGTGTTTTAACTTTTCTCTCGCACAGGGAATTGAATCTTTGTATGAAGAGTCAAGTGTGGAAATACTAGATCTTTTAAAATCAGCTTTGAGCAATATGCTCGAAACACATCCGGACGTTTGGGCTCCGGTATTGTCCACATGGTCACTTCATCTTTTGGGTCAAATGTCTTCCCAGTATGCACAAAGGCCATTATTTATGAGATGCCAAGGAGTTAATGAAACTATTCACATTTGGATGTCTTCCAAAGCAATCAAAAATCTGTTGGATGTCACCTCTCAGTGTCTGCACGCTTCGAGCAATAAAGACGCTTTCATCTCGGCACTTCTCGGTAAAAATGCAGTTTGCTCATAGTTTTTAAAAATTGTTGAAATTGTTTATTTTTACTTGTGTTTATAATATGCAGATACGAGCGCCGCCCATGCTCCATATTTTGACTGGGTTGTAGCCCATGTGGGGAATTCCTTCCCACAAACCGTTGTCACAGAGGTCTTGTCCCTTGGTCTACAGAATTTTTCCAGTAATCCCCCTCAAGTATCCAAAATCAGTTCGGTCGTAGGTATTTTGGGTCACCTTGTAACGACGCATTCTAAAGAAATTCAGTTTGCGTTTGAACAAATCCTGCAGGTATTTTGGTCTCCTACAGTGCCATCTGTACATTTATCAGCATGAAATTTCTATAAATCCGATGCCTGTTTTATTATTTAAAGGACGGAATCTCTGCGCACAATTCGGTCGTACGCAATTTTGGAGTACCCTATTTGCTTCAGCTTTGCTCCTCTTCCGGTCCGTTATTGGATGTGCTTATGGATAGCGTTTTACCCAAAGGTACAGTAGCGGATGTATTTTGTTATTTGGTGGGGAGTAGATCTGTAGATTGTGTGTGCTAAATTAAATATTTTTGATGTTTTGTTGTAGTGAACGTTGAAGCATTGGAGAGACTTGAATTTCTAATTCCACATTGGATCACATTACATTTTGGTGGGAGACCAATGGCATTTGTTGCCCTAGTTACACATTTGATACTGAAAAGTACGCGGGGCCCAAGAGCTCTACATGTTTTGATGACGGGTTGCAAAGTGTGGTCGGAGAAAATTCGCCGAAATGCACAAAGTCTTCTGGGTGAGCCTCTAACGAAGTGAAACAAGTGAAGTTACCGTAGCATCTAAACCTAATTTTGTTTTGTTGGATTGTAGACCACTTCACAGCGGAAATCTCCAGTCTGATTTACCGTTCGGACGCTACAAGGAAAGATCTTGGGAAGAGTTTCCCATGTATTCAAGCTTTGAAAGAGGAAGGGAGCAACTTGCTTCCATTCTTGGTTGACAGAAATCAGCAAATAGCACGCGTGACGCAACAATTTGTTAAACTTGTGTCCCTCTACGATAGCAAGGATATTGGAGTGAAAGCCATTTGTTTCTATTTTCGTGAAGCCACTCAGGATGAGCAGCTATGGTCCCTGATTGAACTAGTGTGCACTTTAAGTTTGAAATATCCCAGGATATTGACCGAGTGTCTCCGACTTCTTGCAGTTAGCTCCAGTCGCACAACCGACTTGAGACACTGGAAGATTGTGTTAAGACTACTCAAAACGCAAGACTTGTCAGTTTATTCGGAACACTTTAAATTGGGCAAGGCCCTGCAGGAAAATCTACATATTTTATTCCCCTTTTTGGACGTGCGGCGAAGCAGTTTTAACATTGACGAGGCCATTATTATGGTTGAAATTCTCTCCAGAATTCCTAATCTCACCTCCAAGATTAAGTTTGGACATGTTCTCACCACTGAGCGCTACCTCGTCGAGTTGCTTTTTAACGTTCTGGCTCTGAAGGATCCCCGAAGGCGGTTGCAAAAAGCGAGAACAGTTAGTCAGATTTCCATCCTGCTCCAGAAATTATCAACGGAGCATGCTGTTCAGAATGATGCTCTGCGAAGTTTAATCCAATCCTGCTTGAACCCTGAATGCCGCCCACTCTTTCAAAGTCAAAGTTCAGTGACCACCACTGCCGTTCCTGATTTATTTGACTGTGACACTGATGAATTTCAACCGGGAAAGTTCTCCGTGTATGCTTCCCTACTGAAGGAGAATAGGAGAAGAACGTCTAATGTTAGTGTTGCTCGTGTGCATTCAACGAGTTTTCAGTCCGGCAGAGCTGCAAAAAGTCGAGCTATCAATTGGAATGTAGAGCCCAAGGTTCAGATTGTGGAGAATCCCGATGCGGAACTAAACGTGCGCCTATTCCTTAGCGTATTGTCAACAGTTTGTACATCTTTTCCCGGCACGAATATCAACAGGCAGAGTTTCCGTGTGGCAAATAGTAATAATGGTGCTGCAGCAGCAGCGGCGACCGTTCCTCCAGGCCGGGCAAATAATAGTGATGCCAGTTTTGTCAATGACGCAGCAGTGATTGAAGAAAATGGTTTAAATATTTCAGTAGAAGCTGCACGGAAAGTTGCTCTGCTACTCGTTGAGATTGTATCACCTGATGTAATGTTTAATGGATTGCCATGGCCGGATGAAGAATTCTCCAAGGTGATGATGATGACAAGCACTAAAATTTTCTAGATTCTTCATTTCTTGTAATTGGGTTTGTTTTGTAATAATTATTGCAGGTGCAAGTTGAGAGGGATTTGCAGATCCGCCGTGCATTTGAGGATCATTCCTATTTATGGGATCTATTGGAATTGGTGGCTAATTATTGTCCATCTCTGTGTTATTGCTCCGTGCTGTTGAGGGCACTCATGGCTACGCTTATGGCGTACTGGACGTCGTGCCAGGTATACAAATTTTCATATTTTTCAAGGGACTTTTCCAAATCTATGTGTGATTCATTGCTATAAATTGGAACTGTTTGCTATTGCAGGATACCAAACTACCCCGGTCTACCTTGCAATTACAATGGACTATAAGGCTAATAAATATAATGAAAGTAGGCCAGTTGATCCCGCCACCACTGTGTTATGTTGGTCAAACGTTGAACCACCTGAAAGCCAATGAAATCCTCGGTCTGTTAAAGGACATTTGGACCTATATGAAAATGAATGTTCCTGTCCCCACTGTGTTTGTAAAGGACCCGCTGAGGAAAAAGTTTTTTCGTAATGCAGACTTTTCCAAATTGGATCCAAACTATTCGGAAAAACTCCGTCTGGCAATTCTTAACAATGTGGAAGAACTTGGTTATTTATTCCCAAAATTTTTCCCCTTGCAACCGCAACAGCAGCAGTCAGAGTCACAATCAACACAGGGAGGGAAGAAGCGCCCGAACGCCCTGTCCATCATGGATCTCAATAATGGTAACAATAAAATTCGTCCTCCACCAATTCAAAGTCCAAGTCCAACTAGGGAAACGGCCCCTCCGTTGCCTCATCCCTTTACTGCTACGAAAACTGTGCCGTTGTAGGTATAGCAACTATAGTTATATATGCTTTAACTGAATTTTTTTATGTTGTATACTACTTTGCAAAGCATTTTTAAATTGATTCGCTCATAATTATAATGTATCTACCTTCCTTTTTTCTCTCTCTGTATTTTGGATACTTTGGATGATGAATGAATGAATGAATCAATGCGGAATAATAATACAAGATTGTTTCGGACGGAAAAACTTAAACGTTCTGTTCTCTATTCATTCTTTTGTCGTCAATATTATTTACATAGAAAAAAAATTGAACTTTATTTATTTCATGGCACTAAAAACCCGTTGAGATGATTAACGTCTTGGATTGTTGACTTTGGATCAGGATACATTGAACTCCAACCTGTATCCTTGCATAAGTTTATGCTTTCAAATATTTTCTCCCTTTCATGATGCACTACTGAGCTCATCATGTCTTGGATGTGAAGCTCATTTTCTACGCAGAGATCCGTAAATAAGTAATGCCTGTAAGGGAACGGAAAAATATGAATGGTCAGCACGAAATATGTTTGGGAGAGATGAAAAGAAATTGAGACGGACCTTGAGGTTAAAGAGTCTATCCAGGCGGCGAGTTGTTGCTTGTGACGTAAACCCAGGCTCTCGTCCTCTCCGGCGTAGTGAAAATTGTCATGGCTGAAATTTTTGAAACAAAAAATCAGTTTTTCGATGCATCCTCATCACTAAACACAGCATTGACTCTATGTATTTTAAAGCGTTTGTTTACATACCTGGCTTGATTAGCTGTTATTGGCACTCCTTTAAAAAATTGCAATGGCATAATCAGGAAGGTGATTTCCAAAAGAAAATCTCCCTCCCCTCCTCCTCCTTTCCCATCCCGAGTAAATACTCTGACTGTCCAATTGCCAGGTATTAGCGGAGAGGTCAAGTGAGGTTTGACAAAATTAGCGGTGGATCCCTCAGGAATAGTTATATTAATGACTGCTTTGGTAAAGCCTTTTGGGTTGATCCATTGAAAGGATACATTAAATGCTTCATCAGTAACACTATTGTAAGCCAACGTGGGCTCACTGTATGGACCCATGGCTCTTGAAAAGTGACGAAATATTTGTTCCTTCTGATCATAATCTACTCCTACTTGTATTTCACGTATGCGTCCACAATATGCGGAGGTGCATTTTGGATTGTCATTGACTAGGAGAGCAAATCCAAATCGAGCTTCAAGGGCCAAATGCTGTTGGCCAGCATTGGGAATATTGACATGGAAGCGAGTAAGTACTGCTTCAATTTTGTCATTCAAAAGAAATACGTGCATTTCTAATACTTTCAAAGGCTTCTCTTCTACGCTATCACCATCTTCATCGTGTGAAGCTACTACTTCGGATGAATAAATTCCTTCTTCAGAGAGACAGGACAGATTCAGACTATTTTTCGAAATTAATACTTGAGTTGCAATGCGAGCTAATGAATGTCCAAGTGTGAGCACGGCATCATCCACTGGAGGAGACAGATCATGATGATGGTAAATATTTTGCCAGAAACGATCAGCTGTTGAGTAATGCTCGTGGAAACGATCGGGATACAGCCATGTCTCCAGTTTGTTAATGATTGCTTGATTCACTACCGACTCAAATTTTCGGCCAAAGAATAACATTCTGTTTTCAGTTAGCTGGAAGAGACATTAACAAAATCAAAATAAAATGGCCTTCAACCTCAATAAAGTTCTTTTGCCGAAAGGCCTACCTGGAGTCGGGACCAATCAGCCAATCGAAAATCATTTGGTGAACAGCCGCACCAGTCAACAATGTTGCGGTACTGGCACTTACATCCTAGCTTTCGCTTCCAGTTAGTAACATGGAGGTTATTGTCCACAAATGTGGCACACATTGCTGAGTTCCGGACAACGGTATGGAAAAAACTCTGCAAGGAGTAATCATTTAGTGTTCCAGCTACCCACAGTCTTTAGAACTTTATAATATTCTACGAAGCCCCTACAATGCTGCTACTTACCTCAGCAGGAAGAAGTGTGTGCTTGAAAACAACTTTTAACCCTTGAACTAGCTCATCACTTGTTGTAATGATGTACTCGACCATCTGGCGATGTAAAGCAATCCAATCACTTCCACCGTCAATGAGTATTCCTAATTTTACGAAAAAGAACTCAGATCAGCAATGGCCAGTAGACAAGAAATGGTACTTTAAAAAAGCCTTGACTTACCTCTCGGCAAAACCCGATCTCCTATCCGCCACATTCGGTACTCACATTCGTAAAATGTTTTATCAAGACCCTGTTTCTGAATAAATTTCTGTACATCACGTCCGTGACTTTTAATAAAATTTTTCCCATTGTTCAAGCCAAGAAATAATTCCAGTTTCTCCGTAGTTCTGAAAAGAATATGCAATTACCAAATCATTTTTCTTGTTCATAACTTTTAAAAATAATAAGAGCGCGGCTGTAAAAAATATGTATGGTTAATTACTTGAGAGGAAAGTCCGACTCGCTCAAATTTATCACATAGTCCCAAGGCCAGTCCCATTCTTCAGCATGATTTACCAAGTCTTCCATTGCATTCAGAAGAACGGTTAGCAGACTTGCTCCACCCCAAATAGTTGCTCGTCGATTGGTCATAAAACGAAAATTTTTAGGAAGCTTCCTTGAAAGTACGAGCAACTCTCGAAATAAATAATCTTGTCTCTGCAATAATAAAACAGACACCTCTGTAAGTATTTGGATCCGCTTTTGATAATATCGCTTTGATACTACTACTGCAGATAACTGGGTGACTTACTGCGTCAACGTGAATATAGAAAAAGTGACGCTCGTGGAATAAAGACTTGATCAGACGGATGACTTGTCGAAAAGCTCGACCATTCAGCGTTAACAAGTACACTATCCGCACCGGTTTCACCACTTGATTCCTCTTCGTAGCTGTATCAGCAGCTTCAACTGGTACCACTTGATTGCCTGATTCCGCAGCTGTCACAAATCAATACAAAATTAAAATCCTGGGAGTTAACTACGGAAAATAAAGGTAGCGAATTAGAGGTAAACACTGACAGCAATTTACCTTGAAAGACTCCTGTTTCATAGACACTCATTGCAAAAAATCCTCCACAAGATTGCTGTTCATTATTTCCCGACCCCTCCATAGAACCGTGTGATTGGGATGAATGATTAAATAATTCCGTGCTTTCGTGCTCAGAATGAATAGATTCGACGACTTTCCTTCCTCCTTCAACTGAAAACGGGCATTTCATATTGCACTCCTTATCAGGCAATTCAGTTAGGCTGGACGGTTTCTTGTTGCCACAGAAACATTCAATTCTGAAAGAAAAAATAAAGGTAACTCCGTCACAATAATACTTTCCGCAAAGGCAACACAGTGGAATAAATAAGCATTGTTTGTGCGGAAAAGGGAGCTGAACTTACGAGTATTGAACACCGGCATATTGAAAGCCAGCTTGAAGGCACAAGTCTACACAATTTTCAGGTGAATTACTTTCTTTGAGCAATGTCAAGGAATCTGGTAAGATTCTATTATTCTTATCATCACGGAAGCATCCCACATAATGTTTATATGATGTGACTGCAGCAAAACAAATTACATAATTAGCACGCTGCACAGACTGTCAAGAAAGTTTGCCGGATTTTAATAAGAATTTAAGCAAAGTTACCAGTGTTGACACAAAATCGAGGGAGACGCTTGGGATATAGGGTGTCATTTACAATTTGACAGGCTGCATGGGCCAATTGTTCTTTACAAGCCGCAGTTCTTGCTCTATTGATGGCCGATATAGACTCCTTCGATGTTATTTCACATTGGATATCGAAGGGTAGATTATTTTTATCTAAACTAGTGAAATTTCCATCCGACGATGATGACGATCCCGATCGAGTATTTCTATTTGATCTCCGCTCTGTGAGCTACGCGAACAACAAGATACAAGAATTAATGATTCCAGCAAAGGACACACTATGAAATTAAAGGAACAATTATCTCTTAAAGTAATTAACGTCCTACCTTAACATCTGCATTTTGCGTTGCTTCAGAGGCAATTCCGGCTCCCCCAGGAGCAAAATCACCATTGCCACCATTACTGCTTTCCGCATGCAGAACAATTATACGGACGGCTAAAAATACTTGTACTGCTAGTAAACAACCCAGAAAGACGAAAATTTTTCTGTAATGGTTGAAAAAGCGACCAAAGTCCGCCGTAGGTCGCGTTGCCATTTCTCACATCTTTCCACAAATTTTCACAAAACTGTAACTAGTCTATTATATTTTCCAGGAAAGAATACAACGACAGGAATTCTGAGGAATTAAACAAGACAAGAAGAAGAAGAAGAAATGTAAACAATCCCGGGGTTCTCGTAGTACAGAACAACTGCTACATGACAATCATAGCAATACCTGGATGAAACCGTGAATTTTTTATGGCACTTTGAATGACTAGCAACAACGACAAACTGCTGATTAAAGTTTCCAAAATTTTCAAAAGTCAACAAACTAACTCGAGCACATTATTGTAGTTCGGGTTTTCTTGTAAAATCTTCCTTGTGTCAATCGCTAACAACAAAAACGGGATGAAGGACAGAATATGACGGACGAATGGATAAAAACGAAGGAACAAGTTGAACAAAATTAATAATTAAGAATTTTAGTGAAAATTCTTCAAAATTTATGCCGCAAAATGAAAATATTACAAAGTAGAAAGTTGATGGGAAAATTCTCCTTTTTTCATCATTTTTCTAACGGAGTGGCGAGGGACAGAGGTTGGCGCGATGAGGAGAATGAAAAACTGGAAAATCAAAAGTAGTTCATCATTGGCGCCCATTTCCCCATCATCCAATGAATCACATGAAATGACGAGGCTCCGGCTCCGGGAACGTCCATTAATTACGCAATCAAAATTTTTGGAATTTTACCTCCACCCTCCCCCCAATGTAATCTTTGCAATCATTTGAGACACCCCCTCCCCCCTGATTGCGCTGTCCCTTTGGGCGCGAAATATGATGCGTGAACCTTGTCTTGTAGACAGGCTTTATAACCAAGATAACGTCATCATTGCCGTACCCCCCCTGCCCCACTGCGCAATCAGTTTGCAATAAAACGAGGCCTCCCCCCTCCCCCGTACTGATTGCGTAATTAATGGACATTCCCTCCACGAATTTTCCGTCAAAATTTCAGTAAAATTTCAAAAAATTCTTTTCTATATTTCAGCAGCCTTAATTCAGCACCTCACTGTTTTTCTTAATGTTAAACATGACCGGAGCTATATGCTATAAAACATAACATGGTAATTTGCCCCATCAATTGCCGACTTGCCAAAGAAATAACGCACGGAGAAAATAATGATTTTTTTTTAAATTTGAAGATTTTATTGAATTTGACCAAGTTCTAAACAACTGTTTGAAATAGGACAAGAGTAAAGTATATAGGAGTAGCAGTTGCATCATCATCATCATTATAATAATAATTTGAAGTAACACAGAGTTACCACGTAACAGTAAATAATGATCATTAGAATAATAATAATAATAATAATTTCATTCTTAATCACATGAGTATGCAATTCATTCTGTAAGTTTTACATTACACAAGGACGAGGCCTAAAATGTTAACCTTATGTGGCTATATTTATATAATTATTACTAATTATACGACGCTTGAATTAAATACACATTAACTAATGTATTTATATTAACTGTGTTTTCACATCCATTCAACAGAGGATAAGATGAAGGAGAAGAAGAAGAAATGAACTTCACAGACAGCCTTTCCTTAGAGAGTTTATCATCTTTGTTGTAGAGATTCAAAAATTGTTGCTTTTTCTTCTTTCTTGTTGCTCTTGTTCCTGTTTATCCACATTTTTATGCGTACCATTAAAATTAATAATTAATTAACTAATTACATTACAAACTGACTCCTCCATAATATCTTGGCGTTGGCATTGTTTTATCATCGTCATCATTATTATTATCATCATCATCATGAGGTGATCGATCAGATCCTCCAAGAGAAAGAAAGAAAAAGTCTATAACAGCAATAATGACTGTCATGTACAATGTGCAGAGTATGTAAGATTTCTAATTTTTGTTCAAGTCTATCGCGTGAGATTACTATGTACGGTCGCATTTCAGCCAGCAGGAGGGGGATTAATTAAAATTTCTACAATAATTAACTCCATTCATACACATGATACACTGTTGGATTAAATCCATTCAATGTCCACACAACAGATTCATCCGCTCTATCTCCGGGTAATTAGCAGTTAAAATCATAATAATAACTAATCATAACAATAGTGACTATATATACCATCATCATCATTATTATTGGCATACAGACGAGAAGAAAGTAAAGTCATGACGACAATCGCATTCTTAACAATTGTTCATCCCGGTCTGTACTTTCTTGACCAATGTCATGAATAAATGTGTAATATATACTGTAAAATCAGTAAATATGTTTCTACTCCTTACGTAATTTCAGGACTTTCCTCACGCTGCCCTTACTTAGCTGCAACTTCCAAATCACATTGTTATTATTATTATTTCAATAATAAAAATCCTTCGAGTCTTAAGTTTCAAGTTATTTAACAAGCTTAATAGTTACTAACAAAAAAAAGTTGTCGTGAGGAATATACATTTTTTCCTTGTGCTCATCACAGAAAACAAAAGCTAAGAATGGACAGAAATAAAAATTCATACATTTTCATACTTACATGCATACATACATTTTGGATGTGCTACCGAAATAAAGACTAATTGTTACTGTAAGTAGGTCATGCATTAATTTATTTCTTGTTTACCTTGTCCACTATATACTTGTTCTTGTACTGCGCTGGTCACTCGATGGCTACTCATAATAATTATTGGGAAATGAACAATTTTTCCCGCCGGTAACTATATTTTTTGTCAGGTTAGAGCAACAACGATTAACTATTAGAGCTAGCTTACTATTTTATCGTCATTGTACGCATATGACCTATAATGTGCATTTAGTGCTCGTCGTCGTCGTGTTGTAGCTGTCTGTAGCAATCATGAGTAATAATCCATAATTATTGTTAGTGTACTTTTAGCTTGTTCGTTTTAGTTTTCCTCAGGACCGTTATAGCTGCCATATTAAATATAATTAGGATTAATTTCTGTTGTAATAAAACTACTACAATCGCCCTATTATTCTGCCTCACGAATAAGCTACATAAAAATCTACATAACAATCTATTTTTTAGATCTTGTTAAACCACTGCTGCACTTAACAGTAGTGGCGATGACAATCAGTAATCAATAAATCACTTGGTTCAGTTTTACAGTATACAACAACAACAACAACATTTGCTGCGTCACCCATTTAGGACGTTGAAATAATTATTCTTCTCCAAAACGTCTCCTCTGCTCTCCTTACGTACGTTATTATTACAAGCAGTACACAGTTGTTGCTTGGTGGGAAAAATGCAAATGTCATTTGTTTTGTTTCTTGTCCTAATAAAATAATCTAATAGTAATTTTATGTCTACTACAAGAAAGAGACCGGTAGAGTAGTAACGTGTCCCTTTGAAAATTGCAAAATTGTTCATTGTTTTTCTTTCTTTCTTCCTAATCTAACTTGTAATTATTATTATTAGTATCCAAACTTGTTGTTCTGAATTTCTAATCCTCATTATCATCATCATTATCATCACACCTGACACCTACTTGAGCCTCCATTTCCGGCAAATCCATTTTTATAATAATAAAGTTTCGTCAACATTATTATATTAATTCTACTACAGTTCACAACAGACGATATAATAATAATAATCATAACTACGCGCTGAATATATTACGATCATTATTCATATAGTTTGTAAAATTGTGTACAGCATTCTCATCTTACAGTACATACTACGTAAAACTTAATTATTAAGAATATTCAACGTATGAGTATTATCAGAGTTTCAATAATTATGAGACTCGCATTTTTGAGATAATCCACAATAATGATAGAGAGAAATAATAGACAGCAAGTTCCAAGTTGCACACTTACTCTCCTTGGGAAACAAATGCAGACTTTTGTTCTGACTTGGAGCAGCAAGCAGCAGCAGCAAACAAAATAAATCAACATTACTTAAAAATAAAAGGAAAAAATACAACATAGTGACACTGGACTAAATAAATTGCTAACCGTGTGTTGTTGTAATAATATAAAGATAAAGGGTACCTAAAATCCACATAGGTACACATTACAAGAATCTCTTCTTTTTAAAATTCAAAACTTATACACAAGTGTAATTACATATAGCTTAATATCATGAGTAAAAGAGTTCAGTTGTGGGCTGCAAATAATTATTTGATTTACATTTTGTACGTCTTGGTATAGCAGCAGCAATAATAATTGTTCATCTATTGGGACGTTTGACCCGATACTTGATTTTTTTTCTTTCTAACTTCTCAGTAATTATGTCATGTCTCGTAACGTAATTATTATTATTAGCGTTGACAATATAATAACTAAATGTGCAACTTTGTATTAAAAGCCAAATAAATGCTTTCCGTATTCTCATTTTTTAAGTAGTAGAGTAGTAGTATCGTCATCATCACCATCTCTGCTTATGGCTTGAGTTTCTTCTTTTTTTTTGAAGTAAGTAGCTTCTTTTACTTGTAGTTTGTTGAGGAAAAAAGCAAAAATCTATTTGGTAGCAGCAGCTTCTTTTCAGTACGGAGCAAAGCGGTTGTATCCGCTTCTATAAACGGCCGTCTATCACAAAAGGAAAACCATTTGCATTAGTTTAGTATAGCTGGCACACATATCTGCAGACATCTTGATACTCGTGGTAAATATAATGCTTACCCCATATCCAGTGACAGGACCGATATTATGGCTTAAATAAGTTTCAGGGAACTCTCGCCCATACCTGAAAAACGAACGAACAGAATACATACAAGTGAAGATGAGCGATCTGTGAGAGTAGTGGGAAGGAAGCATTTAAAATGACAGTTGTCTAAACTATTTTTACCCTGGGACAAACCCGGCTACTCCAGCCGGTTGTGCAGCAGCCGCTCCAGCGTAAGCTGCCCGGGCTGCTGCAGCCGTATACGTCGCTGCCGCCGCATAGGATGCCTAAGGACCACACAGATTGATTAAATTAACTGTCAAATTCATTATAGAAATTACTAGAGCATTATGTTCGGTAGTCAAGTAGTAGTAGCAGCACTTACTTGAACTCGTGGATCTGCGGCAGTTGCAGCTAAAAATGGATCATAGTAGACTCCGCTGCAAAAACATAAAACCAACTCAAGTTTAGAGATGACTTTCACCCAATCCCGCACACAATTAAATCGCAGGGCCTTTTAGTCCAACTTTCTATGCAAATTATTACGCGTCTTGCAAAAGGCTCATGGCTCTCGTAGCAACCACAGGCAAAAAAAGATTATATTACTGTTTCTTTATTTAGATTTGCAAACTGAAATCGCATAGAAACAAACGGAAATCAAAAGATAGGCAGTCCATTTTCATATGAAAAACAACTAGTTCACTAGTAAAACACACAAGTGTTCTACAGACAAAATCAAAAAAGTTAAATTATTCAAGGTGCAAGTAGGATGAAGGTAAGGAATTCAGCTGAAGCGTCCACTGTTTCGTGGCTCACTGGGTTAGCAATGCAGAAGGAAGAAAGTAGGAAAGGTGGGTCAAGTTCTGTTCCAGGTAGATTAGGTGCCCCTGCTAAATATATACCAGGAAGAGAAAACAATTATTCTTCTCGTCCCACACAAAAAAACTCCACAAGCATCCACACTCAATACTAAAGGAAAACTAAATACGCATTAGACGTGAAAATGGAAAAAGAGGCCTTTCTTCCACAAGGACCAGAGTGAAATGAATTGAGAAGGGAATATACTTACGGTCCTAATCCATGCATGGCACTAGCAGCTGCACTCAAATTTTGAAGAGAGTTTTGTCGAGCCACAGCAGCCGCAATAGCAGCAGCAGAGCCTGCTGAGTTGGCAACCAAAGGTGACTGATGATGATGACCCGCCACAGTGGTCAATCGATGTCCTAAACCACGAGGGATCAATCCAGCTCCACGAACAGCTCCAACTGCAATGTCCCCAAAACAACAATCCAGTCACCATCAGTTTATACATCGAGTCAACCCAATTATTTACTACTCCTCCGGCACTCACCATTAGCAATGCCCGCCGTAATTGGTTTCTTTGTCTGAACACGGGCTGTAGCATTATTCACCTAAAGTTTCATAATAATAATAATAACCATCATCATAACCAACAACAACAACAGTCAATTATAGCAACCAATCCCAAAAAGACACGGGTATAAAAACAAAGGGGAGATGAAGGTAATGGAAAGGGAGGAAAATATTACCTAGAGAAAACTTAGTTTGTACACAAACTATATAGAATGTATAGAACAGTTGTAGAATAGTGAAAAAACGGGTTGCTACTCAAGCAATATTTTTGTTTTATGAGGAAACTAAAGGAAAGTTAAACTTGTTCAACGTAGTGATAAAAGTAGTAGTGATAGTAACAATCATAATAATGAACTAAAGGAATCCACACTCTTATTTTAAAAAACATTATTACTAGGTTCATCAAGCATTGAAAGTAACGTAATCTGCCAATAATTATTCTGGCCTTGTAATTATATATAAAATAAACGTTGACAAAATTGTGTGTGAGTGAGTGTACGTGTGTGAATTCATGTGTTTGGGTTAGAAGTTTTACTCAAACAACAATGTCTCTTGACCCAGGAAAACTCATAGCATTGTTGTTGCAAACAAAAACAAAAGCGGGATTACAAGCGTGAGACTATAAGGAAATATATATACACAAGCGTGATGTTGTCAACCAGACTAAAACTAAACAAAGGAGATTAGAGAATGACAATCAATATAAATAACTAATATGTAGAAGACAAGAGGCGTGCGTCCGTACGTAAATACACAGTGGCACTAATTAAATGTATCAGCAGATTTCGACATCATCATCATCATCATCACATAATAATTATAATGATAGTAAGTGTAGTAAGGAGTAATAATAACAACAGTTAGCTACAGCATCATCATCATCACCATGGCATTCCATGTTGGAACGATTCTTGTTGTTATTTACACATAGAATCCCCACAATAATAAACCAACAATCAATACAAAGTTGCTCTATAATTATATAACGCAACGCGGATGCTTTTTTTGGTTCCATAGCAGCAGCAGCAGCAAAGCAATGCTTTGTTATATGAGTAAGATGAACAAGAGAATTTCAACAATAATATGCTCTCTTTCCTTTTTTGTGCCCGTAACCACCACCGCCACCACGTAATAGTAACGATAACAATAACAGAGTTAAAAATAATAAAGAAATACCGCATTCCATCCATCCACATCCATCCACCAGTCAACTAGCCTGGTAATTAAATGTAATACTATTGTTTTCCAATAATAATAATAATAATGCTTTGTCTCCGCATCACAATCAATAATAAAACTCATCTGGCCACTCATACCGAGATTAATTTCATAATAATAATCATATTAACACTTTGTGTGAGTATGTACAGGGTGTCCCTTAAATAGGTATCCTATTTTAGTTTTGAACAACTTCCGAACATTTCTATGAGGATATGCGAGGTTTCGAAGCAGGTCACCATGAGGTCACTTTTGACCCTCCGTGGTCAGTTATGGGGGTCACTCA
>JAQFYD010000468.1:0-18780 GCA_034694225.1 Bourletiella hortensis | reverse complement strand
GATAGCCAGCTGAGAGCTAAGTGAAACTCGGCAGCAGAAGTTATTGGACATTTTTCTCAGCCTCTAGATGGCTCTTTTGGGATCCGGCTGCTGTGTTTACAAACATTAGATTCATAAGATTGTTTACTTCCTCTAGAAATGCATTGGAAACTATTGCTAGAGACGGCCCTGTTGTGTTTAAAAAAGATGTAGACAGGCAGTCTGACTCATGGTATGGTATGGTGTTTTGGCAATCAAATTGTTCTTTTGGGATCCGTCTATATCGACATGCAGTTTAAACTCCGAAAAAATGCAAAGCTATTGCTGGATTGCGATGGCGCTGACTGAGCTCATCATTGGGATCAATTGATAGTGTAGGTCGAAATCATTGCAATTTCCTGTTTATCCTAAATTGCTCAGTAAAGAAGAACCAATAGGCGCTTGTTCGAATGTCGTCGAAGGTCATAACAAAAGTCATAATTCAGCTGATCACTTGAGTTTCATTCCTCCATTAATGGTAACCATGTATGTGGTTACGTTAATGAGTGGAACTGATTTCCTCATTCCAAATGAGCTTGATGGCATGAAAATCTTTTGTGTCCTACATGTGATGCAGCATACAATGATCACACTGCCATGTGAAATCTACTGGGTTTCTTCAACGGTTTAGCCACTAATGACATGTATATTCAAGTGGGTGAAATAAGAGTTGAGTAGAGAGGATTTCACGCCAGGAGAAAGCCACGAAAAGTGAAGGATTTTAGTATGAAAAGCGCGTTGGAAGGGAAGGCAGGCAGGCTGGAATTTCAGTTTCAAACGATTGAGTATGACAATCTAACAAAGACAGTGGGTATAGATCGCGGCACAAGGTAAGCAAAGATCTCAGTAGCGATGCAAGTCTGTCGGCATCAGTTTCCAGTCTGATAAATTGCATTGCCTCAGGTTTTCGTGGCAACGGAAACATTTCGTTGATGCGAATGAACGGCAACAAAACTGTAATGATGTTATGGCTATGGGCTTCAAGATAACATGAGCAGTTCGACAAGTATACAAACCCAGTCTATAGGACATTGCCTATGATAATATTGCATCTACTATGTTCAAGGTAGAATGCTATAGATGGATCGTGTGCACTCGCCACATTTTGATAGGGAAAAGAATTGAAAAGCGATTATTTCTGTGGCAATTTCATGCTTAATGGCACATCTAAATGTTTAACCGCACGGAGAAATAACAGAGAATGTCACTTGAGCCTTAGATGTTATTAGGACCCTCGAGCTAAACACTAAATATTCCTTACATTCATCTAAAATGTATGGGAAAGTGGGGTAGCGTACATACCACATGCGCCCCATCGTTCATCCTGTCTCGCTTTCACTTTCAAGTGCCCCTATTGGTATTCATTCGGAGCCTACTTAAATGTCTTCTTCATCAACTCATTCAACTTTTCTCTCTGCAGTAGAAGCACAGCTTGAGTCATACCAGCCCAGCCATTCCTTTCTCCTCCAAGTAACAGTAAGTATAGTACAGAAGCTTTCCCTAATTTCTTTATATAGCTACTGCATCAAGTTTGTAGGACGATGTTCGTCTTCTCGGCGTTATTCTATAGCAACCATGGAGGAATAAAGAAGGAGCCTACTGAATATTTATGTTGTCTTCTACCTTAGGGCTCTCGACTGTGTAGAAGACCTGACGGGAATTTCTCATTTAATAAAACCATCCACCAACGTATATACATGTTGCCTCCGGCCTGATTACCCTTTACAGCGTACAGGATTTTCTGGCTGTTTAGGACATGGACAGAGACACAGCACTTAAAGCAAGATATGATCGCTAATTTTCATTTTGCTTCAAAGTGAGCCAGTCCGTATGCCTATTATCCTCTTTAACAATAATAAACATAAGACTTTGAGCCAAGATTCCTACTTTCCCTTGTCTATTCTACGGAATTACAACATCAATATGATATTTAAAGTACAGAGGGTCCAGAAAAGATGAGCTTGTCAAGTACCCAGGCTATGCATTAATGTAGACAGAAATTTGTAATTGATTCGGGCAATAATACGATAGTAATAATTTATTTTTTCGGGTAGTTTGCCCTTTCCGTAGTACAGGGGAGGAAGCCATGACCTACATTTGACAATAACAATAGTAGTAATAATAATAATATTATTATTATTAATTAATAATAATAATGAGGTTAACATCTACATACACCTCCGTTGGAAGTGTTTCACAAATGACAGAAGTTAAAAAGTTGTCTTTAAAAAGCTCAATATTTTTTTATTTTTCTCCCTATCCGATGGATAATCATTGCGTTTATGGTAGAATCGTAGAAGTATAGTAGTAGTAGTAGTATTAATCTTATTATTATCATGGCTAATTTATCAAATGTGTAAGATTTAACAATACCACTGTAAAATGCAAGCAGGTCTTCTTGCATGTTCATTATATCGTATTCATGAACTGCTTTTTTTGTTCTCTTTTTGCTTTCACCAAGTCCAAGCGCACGTAAGTAGTCTGAATCAATTTTTGTTCTCTTGCTTATATCATCTTCATCATTATCATCAGCATCAGCATTGTTGTCAGCACTCATCGATTCGTTGAAAAAAATCCGATTGCTTTATAGATTACTCAATATTTCATGTAACATTCATCTATTCATTCAAAACAGTATCAGCAGCAGCAGCACCCACACGACATGGATTTCACACAATGAATTATATATCTTCTTATTACTATTGTTAAAACAAGGGCTTTTTTTCATCACGATGATGGCGGGAGTCAAACAGAAAATTGTCAACTTTCACTGGAAACTGGAACCCTCGAAAAAGTTGGCACACAGAGAGCATATCACGGAAACAACACCATAATATAGTAATAGTAATAATAATAATAATTTACGCAAAAATTAGAAGTAGTAACGACTAATCATGTATGTACCAAAACATACATGCTGGATTTCACGTCCGCGGAGGTTCTAGGAAGAGCTTTTCATGGTGGGAATACTTCTGGAGGTGTATATTTGCATTTACTTTAATGTATCATTCTTGTTAAATTTTTTTAAAACAGGGTACTATCATCTTTCACAGAATATAACAACTGTGGAGCATTTAGGAACCTTTCCCCATAATGCTTTCTTCTTTCTCCATGATTAACGTTTCAAGTAACAATGATCTTTTTATGGGGACATAACAGTAAACGAATGGTCTAAATAACTTACTGTGGTAATCCGGCTACTAGAATAAATGGAAGGAAAATTGATGATAATAGCTATCATCTTCTTGCATTTCTAACATTACTTCCTTCTTTATAGACTACGTAGTAACAGTCATAATTATCATCATCATCACCAACGCTATGATAAAAATTACTCTCCGTATTACATTTGAGGTGTTGGGCTTATACAGATACAGACCATAATGTAGCATAGCAAGATAGTTAGATCTTGCTCGCCAGTTTAATTATTAATACCTTGAAAATGTCCTGCAAAAGAGGATCACACAGTTAGTAGTACGAGAAGAATTTGCGGAAATACCTTTGATCCAGGCCCTCATTCATAAGGAACAACGAATGTTTCTGCAATATTTATTTTTGCCCTTGTTTGTTTCTTGGCTCTTAAAATTCACTGCTATTATACAATGACTGGCACGTGATGACTAGCACTCAATACAGAGATTCTCCGATGTGGGGAAATGCTTTTGATCTAACTTACATGACAAACATAAAAGAAACCACATAATTTATAACTACACGAAAACGAACGAACAAATCTAGTAGGAAGACTGCAATGTTTGCATGTGCCTATGGAAATCCTTACGGTAATCATAACAATAATTATTAGCGATGTAATTATTGTTTTTTTTTAATATTTGCTCAAGTAGCAATTCCCTCCGATGATTGCATTGCGTCCACTCATCGCATGTACATATTATACCGTCTCTTCCGGTTCTCTGTGGGAGAATAAACGGCGTAGGATCTGCGACCATATTGTAACTACTTACGTCAGTTCAGCTCAACAAAGGGAGTGAAAGTAACTCAACGCCTTTATCTAAAATTCATGATTTCCTTGAGGTAAAGACATTGCAAACAAGGTTTAACGTCACTAAATAACACAGTGGCCATGTTGTTTCATATCTCTCAGCAATTGTTGTCTCATCCATCTTCACATCTCTCTTGCTCTATACCGTTCTTTCCGCCTTTCTGTGTCCACAGTGAAACTTGAAGGACATAGTTTCATCTTGGGCTCTGGCCCTGGTACCTTCACATGAATTATCCAACACGCACACACAAAGTTTCTTCTGATTTCTCCTTCCGCGACAGTAGTACCTCGCCCCCATAGAAAGCTTTTCCTCAGTTTGATAGGCTCAGTTTCATCGCATTCACATACATGTTCAGGTTCAATGCTGACGCAGAAATTTACATGTGCCGAGGTCCTCACAGAAAGTTCAATACCGATGATGTAGAACACAATTAATGAAGAGACAAGTCAGTTTCCATTCGCGGAACGATTTGCCAAAGGAGAGTTCTTGCTATTCGACTCAATGTCCGCTCCGTATATTTTCCCAGCCTTTCGAGCCATACTACTTAGTAATTCCAAGGAGTTCTTGTGCGCCGCTCTCAGAGATATGGCCCATTCGTTCAATCCAATCTCGTCCTAGAAAATCCGGGAATAATAACACGCAAACATTTGTCATCCATTATATTTTATTTGACTACTACTTCTACGGCTGGTCCGCTGGAACGGAAATGCCCAGACAGGAGCTCTATTGGTAGCACCAAAGATTCATGAATGCATGCAAGGCACACATTCAGTGAATGCAATATCTAGACACTATTGAAAATTACTGTGAGTAGTAGCAGCATGAAAAGAAGCTTACGGAATTGGTTAGGACGATTTTGCTCTCCTTAGTTTTGATCACAATTGACGGCTCATTTTTGAATGTGACAAGATCCGGCGAGACTTCATCAATGCAATCCATAAATATTAATTCAGGTTTAGTACTTCCGGATTCAGCATGTAGCTCTATCCTGGAATTGTACAAATGATCAATAAATAAATAAATAAATCTCTGCAAATGCTTTCCTCTCATTCTTAGTTTGATAGCTGTAGTTACAATAATAATAAAGAAAAGTGACACTCTGACAATGATAAAGTATTATTTTGATAGGCACGCCAAGGTTTGTTCTTTTAGCAAGTACGCATTACATACCTGTTCGGGTAAAGCTTGGCATAACGTGTTTGCCATGCAGAAGCGAAGGGACCCCCCAGTTTTTTTATGTAGCCATGTAAGATACAGTCAGACTCTTTCTCGTCAGCATCATATCGTTGCTTATGTTTTGCTCTCCGCTTAGATTCTAATTTATCTGCTTCCTGGTTGATTGTGTCAAACACTGTTTCAGCCACTTCATTTTGCCATCTTTCAGATATGACTAGGGGGAAATTCTTGTAGAGCTCTTGATCCGCTTCCACTAACTGCAAGTAGACAAACAAATGCTTTCATCGTTTGCACTTTGCTCATTGCCAACATTCCTCTGCAAATGAATTCTAAATCCCATCATAATTCACCTTAATTCCTTTCGTATCTTCTTCGTCAAAGGAACCAATATCAAAAGCGTCCGCGGCGTTGACCTCTCCACGGGGTGGGATAAGTGGTGGGGGATACTTTTGTAAATAGACTTGCTGCCAATCTAATCCCTTGAAAAATGGATGCTCTTTAACCTCGTCGGAGCTGAAATAATCGTTAGTAAATGATTGCTTAAATTCTTGCTGTATCAACATTTGATAGACGCTTGCATAATTAGTTATATTTCATTTTAGAATTCAACTCCTTACCTTCTCCCTCTACAGCCTAAGCGCTTGTCGACATCACGCTGGAGCAAACCTTCCAGAAGTGATCTCAGTTCAGGTGAGAAGCTATCGGGCAATTCCACATTCTAGACCACAACAGCAGAAAAAATTACTGGGGATTTAGCGCAGAGACAATTACCAATCTAGACGTGCGCAAATGACGCGGCGGATAAAAGGAAACAAAGCACGACAAAAACTACTTCTCTCCTAGCAGCAGGCGGACGACTCTAACTACCACAAAATCTCATTATGGATGTTATAATAGCATTATCTCATCAACTCTGTACAAGACAACCACCTTAGGCAATTAAAGCACGTGTTGAACAACGTAGTAAATCCTACTTTCTCTGGCCATCTTCGTGACCGTTTTTCCACACTTACTCACGCTTTTCATCACATCATAATTTTTCTAACTTGAACAGCAATAGTTTCTTCTAGCTTTAACGGCCATGGTATTTATTCGTTTTTATGTATTACAGCCCCGTAAACGCAGAGGGCCACTTCAGATTACGGCTACTCATGTTTTGCGGTATAAATTCGATAAAAAAACAGACTCGGGAATTCTCTTGGCCAATGGGTCATTCCCTATGCAGAGAAAGTTCCACGAGGACAATTCTTACCATCCTATGTTAAGCTACATAATTCGTATTGAAATGAACGTGTTATTGAACGGAAAGGAAGTGCTATTTGTAATCTTTTATCTTCCTACAGCTATCAGTAATCATGTAGATGTATGTACTATTGCAGCCGGCCAATCAGCACCGAATAAATAATTAGGAGTAAACTAGAAGGAAATTTAGAAATGTATTATTGCTTTTACCATTGTCAGAGTCATTCGGTCAATTTCATGCTTGTCTTTTGTTTTGTGCTGTCGGAACGGGCTGTGCCCTTTCAAAAGTTTGTACAGCATGCACCCGAATGAGAACCAGTCTGCACTCGAGTCGTAAGCTGTGCCTTTGGAGAGAACTTCAGGAGCCATGTAGCCATGGGTGCCCCTAAAAATTTAGAAACAGCATTCTAAGTTTACAAATACCAAACATTGGAATACCGAAAACACAGCAAGCGCTGTCATCCCCATCTCTTCCATTCTCATTCTTCTGACCCACATGCCATCTTAGTCATCATCGACATAATCATCGTGCGTATGGACACGTAAAAGTGAATTGATGGAAGCAGAATGAATCAAGAATGGCCTCCCATTATTGGAAGGGTCTGACTATTTATCAGATCTTTCGGATTAGCTCATCGTCAGAACTATTGCACTTGTAGGATAAAGTGTTTTTTACTTACACGCTTGCGTGGGGTTTCTTTTTGGAAAAATCGCATGCCAGACCTAAATCCGATATCCTCACGTGTCCATGCTCATCAAGAAGGATGTTTGCGGGCTTCAGATCACGGTAGACGATGAAGCGTTTGTGCATGTGCTCCAACCCTGTTTAGAAAAGAAATATCCATGTTACACAATCAAAACATTAAGGCAGCTGGCAGAAGAGACACAGACTCGCATGTTTTCCCCCTATTTTCGAGGCCCAACTAACGCCAAAGAGAGTATTACATACTCATGTAGAAAGTTGTGCCAGCATTACTACTGCTCCCAGCAAAGCTACTCCATTCTACTAAAATATCGAGCCAGTAAGGACTCCGCTCTTCTTCTTCTCCTATACGAACGTACAGTAACGGCTTTATACACTTCTCCAAATGATGCGGCCTGCCTCTTTCTCTACCGGAGGAACTACAAGACGAGAAGCAGAGCCTGCGATCTGTCATGTTTTGGATCCTTCCTAAGAAAATCTGCAGTATGGTGCTCCTTTTCCTGGCTTTACTCCTTCTCTTTAGCTCAATGAAGTCTCCTATACGTTTTTCCTACTACGTGCATACGTATACACATAGGTCGTCATCATGGAGTACGAGCGGAAACACCTTTTTCAGAACGAATACGACGACTTTTTAGCCCAACTAAAGGGCAGTTCTATCTACCCACTGGATCCCTCACGCTTCTTTTCCTCCATGCAGTCATCATCACAAAAGACGTGGCTGACCTGGATTTAACCGCCTGCTTCACACACATACTACACTAATACCATGACTTTCTTTTCACTATCTCTCAACCCTGCCATTTCTTCTATCCCCCAAAAAATATCACAATGTCTTACCTATTTAACGAACAAAAGACTTCTCTTTTTCCTTTCGTAGAATTCCCTATCCTCACTACTCTGTGGGTCTTTGTCCAGAATCCACATAATAAGCATCTTTTCAATCGCTTTTCTCTTCCCAATTTCCAAACACATCTATCTATCTTCACAAAAGCCTGAAAAGCTTTTGGATTTTGGCAGAAATTGCTCGAGTGAGACTAGCGGTATTTTCTGATATTTCAGCCACTTTCGCTAATGATCGCACTCATAATTGAGAAATTGGCTTCCTTTAAATCTGACGCTAGGTTGAATCATCCGACGACAGGCCCATGAGACAAGTATGAAACCAAGACACATGTATATATGTCATTTCCCACCACACATTCATGTGTCCACAGGCCATCGCTTTCAGCTCCTACAGAACGAATACGACAATTGATTTTCTAATCCCATGATCCTCCGTGCTACAAGGTCTACAACAGTAGTACAAGTTGTACGTGTCACAAAATTCTCTTTCACAGATGAGAAAAAGACAGTTTTTCCATTTGACCCAATCCTTTCTGCAATCGGACATCCAGCCACGGGCTATATAATAACAGTATTGCCAAAAACGCTAATGTAGCGTGGTTCATGTTCACATCTCAATTAGTTAAAACTTATGCTGCATCGGTGGCTTCATTCCGGAAGGACTGAATAAGTAAGGCTCATTTTCATTACAATTTATACTCTGTGCCCATGATTTTTGCTCGAAACTACATTTTCATAACTGCTATCACGTACATGAAGCAGGGTCTATATTGAATGGTAAACCTTATCCTAAGTTTACATAGACAGCGAAGATGGACGACGCTCAGTCCTGGCTGATATAGTCATAGTTACACTTGAGAGAGGCAGAGGAGGTGAAAAATCATGCAAAGTTTGCCCGCAGCTTCATAGTGCATATGAGTCGGGATCATGGTCCGCTACCATTATATACATCTCTCTCTCTCTCTCGGGTTCCCTATAGAACAGAAGAGAAAAGCTTGATAAATTGTGAAAGGAATTTTACCTAGAATCACTTCGGCAGCATAAAAGCGCATGTCTTGTTCGTTGAAGACACCGTGTTGGGAGAGGTGGTAATGCAGATCACCGCCATTCATAAGGTCTAAGATGAAGCACAGCTTATCTGTAGTATGAAAGGCATACGTCATACACACGATGAAAGGACAATCCGCCTGTAACAAACATCAAATCATAGACTAGCAAAATTTGCATCAATCAACGTTAACACCACACAATAGTTCACACACACAAAAACACGAGCAAATAAGAGGAGGAACAGAAAGGGAAGTGAAAGAACCCCGCTTTACATAGTTACATATAGCTAGCCATATATGTGAATGTGAATTACGTTAGAAAAAAATCAAGGCCCACAGAAAGTGAAGGCGGCTTCCTCTGTACAGAATCAGATTTTTCATTCTTTTCTCACTACCCTAGCATTCATCAGTCTCTCCTTCAACAACTATTCACTCCTGAACACATTATCACAGAAACATTTTCATGGCATTCTTATCCTTCTTCTACTCACTACCACCATTAGCTACTACAACAAAGTTAGACATGGTAATATTTTTCTCCGTCTTCTTCTCCCCATTCCCTTTACATTTTTCTTGGAGCCAACAAGACTTTATTTCATCACCTAATCCAAATGGAAACTGATGAGGAAAGTTTTGGTGGCAGGAGAGTTGCTATTATAATAATTATTATTGCTATTATTCTGCCCTCTTCACTCGCCCGAAACAATAATGAATACGTGGGGAAGTTAGTACCAACTACTAGCAGAAGTTTAGATGAGGAAAGAATAATAGACTGAAAAACCTTGTTGGTTTCGGTATCATGTAAGTAAAAAAAAGAGTAGAATGAAGACAAAGAAGAAAAACAGGACAGTGTGGAGAATGGAATGGAAGCTTTATTACTGTGCGGTTAAAAGGAAAGGGAAAACATTTCTTACCCCGGTACTGACGAGAGAAAGCATGATTCTTTCATTCAAAGCCAACGTTTCCCCTTGCTTCATTTTAATTCTCTTCTTGTCTAGACACTTCATGGCGTACATCTTGCCCGTGTCAGCTTTACGACAGCCGTATACCTCGCCGAAACCCCCTCTTCCAATGATACGGTGAACACTAAAGTCGTTCATTGTTAACTGCAAAGTACACAGAGACACACGTACTCAATTTACATCACAGTCCCAATTACTCCCTCGCCCTTGTCTTTACAAAAAAACCATTTCCTCGTGTTATCATCATCCTGTCAACATACAGGAGCATGATGATTACATTATCACCTTCTCTGCGTAATAAGAGGAAGGGAATAAAGACAGTAGTGGGGCAAACATGGTGATATGACAGGATAGGGAAAGTCTCACCTGAATATTTAGCTCCAAGTTTTTCCATTGGCAAAACCGGGTGTACTTGTCACTAAAAGTAAGAAGAAGAAGAACAAGGAAAGTTTGAATTACTTTCTCCGTTATGAAATCCAGCAGGAATGATGAATTGGTCCGACTTAATTAAATCATCTCCGGCTTACCTTTCTAAAAACTGCTTAAAACGTTCTCCGCGTAAAAAATTAAAAATTTCTTCGATATATGGCTGCAAGAAAAAAGAGAGAGCCTGTTATAAGAAACCAATTGTTCATTGCAAGTTCAAAAGAGCATACTGAAGGGTGTATGTGTGAGCCAAAATTCAGACAAAGTGAACAGCAAGATTAATATCATGATGGAAATAATAAAATAACATTATTGAGCGGGCCGCATATGAGATGGAGAAAGAGAAGGATCTCTTACCTCAAATAAATCTGGAGGAACATCGCCTTTAAGTAGATGCTTTTGTACGTGATCCACAGCCTCTTTTGTGAAATTCTGCAAATCGACGTCCATATCAATTACGAATGGGAAAGACGTTATCAACTTAAGCAGCCTCCTGAGAGCACAAGGGTTAGGAAAAATGAACCCCCAAAGACTACATCTCTTCTAAAGATGTACTGCCACTACGCCTAATGCATCATTCTACCCAAAAAGTGTTGAACGTGTTCCAATAACACTTCTCCCTTTTCCTTCCTCCTTCTTTTTCTTCTTCCTCTTCCTCCTCTTCTTCTTCCCTTCCCGTACTATTAGTGTAATACCACCAAGGCATAGGAAGATCTCCAGTACTAGTAGTAAGTATAAAAGTAGGAGCACTTTGGCTCAGAATACTCAATGGCTCCTCCGGCTTAGCTAGATCCCAATGGGTCGACCTCCTTGCTTTTCCATGTAGACAATTCCGCACACACGGAAACTTTTCCACCTTTCTTCTACTTCATACTATTTCAGACCATGAAGCTACTTTACTTGGCCAGGACTTCATTACCTTTCGTGAGAACTCATCCCAGGATCCCAACAACGAAACATTATTATCCTTCCTTACCTATAGTCTGGCTCACTCGTCCCTATCCCTCACATCACGATCATCGCTACTACCTCTCTTTTTGGTTAAATTTGTTTGTTCAAGGAATCAGCGTTTTATTTTTACAACTCTCAACTCCTTGTGCTCTCACTCACTCTGTTAAAATGATCGGGAAAGGAAAGTAAAAGAGAAATATAGGTCTCTGTTGAACTGACTTACATGAGTATGAGACAGGAGCTCCTTCATAATAAAATTGTCATATATCTCACGCGCCAACTTCTGACGTTCTTCTTTTGTTTCCAGTTTTTCATATTTTTTAATCTGTGGGAACACAAGTAATAGCATTCGTCATCATCATCATTCTTTATGTTATAGCTGCCGAGTAAGCTTGAGAAAGGCCTATGTGTGTTCATCACAAATAATCATAAATAAACTTTTACTCATTACCATAACTTTTATGCGTTTCACGGCACTCAAGCTCTATAGCTACTTCACATCTGAATATAGTAACGAACTCAGACATGTACGTATGTTAATCCTACCTCTGACCTTTAAAGTCCTCCCACAATGAACTTTCTATCAGCTACTATGAATAACGCTTTTAAAGTTTAAGCATCATTCTAATCCCTATAGTAATAACAATATTCGTGTTAAATCCTCTCAGCAGCGGTGACATTAATACATTCAACAAATGATTCTCAATGGATCGTAATGATATAGCTGCCATGTTGGAGCGCAGCAATAACCCCGTGATATTTTGGCTAAGCCACCTTGCTTCCCTGTCACTTTTGCCATCGCTACTGTTACAATCACCCTATGGGTCGACTCTCAATTCCGAGGCCAAACTTGGAGCAATAAAAATGTTTGTCGCATGTCGCATGGTGACATGTAGAATGATAAAAGCAGGTTATTAATTAATAATTATGCAGCTAGCTTTGTTAGCCAGCTGGTGTTATGCGCCCAGTTTGGTAATCAGTTAATGAACAAAATACTGCTCCTCTTTTTTATAACTATTTTAGGCAATAGACTCAAATGTCACTGCCATAAAGTCACAATTTTCCTACAAGCGGGACACGGAACACCCCCGGCGTATAGGAAAACACACACATTAAACTGCAAGTGTGAGCTCCCAGTGTAGCAGCCACACCTATGTATCCTACTGGTGTGGCAAGTTATTAGAGCTATTAAAAGGATAATATAAATGACATTAAGAGCGTTATATCTGCCACTTACCTCTTCATAAAACCTTATTTGTGGTATAGAATCTTCAACACCTTCACAAAACTCCTTGAAAAGTAAATAACCTGTAGAATATAAAAAAAATGAAAATGGTCAATTCTTTCAACCCCTCGGTGATCAAATGAAATGACCCGAGTCTCCATTTACTGGGCCATTGCGCGAAGAAATCACTGTCAGGGTAACATTGAATGGTTTACCAAGAATCAAATGAAAAATGCATTGAGACTTACAGCTTGATAGATAGCTACGTACATGTGGATCAGTGTACTTACCTAATCGCTGATTGAATATCTTGTCAAAAGTGACTTCCCCTTTCTTCTCCATATACTTGTGCATCACGCTTCGGACACTGCAAGCATGAAAACAAATAAGTCAGAATTTAATTAATTCTCCCTTGATCATTTTCTCCACATAAATTGGGGCTCATAATCAAATGATGTTTGTTGACATAATAATAGGATGAGATAAAACTACTCCGCAGTGCCGCATTATTGTGTCATCGAAAATTTCTTCTCATTTTCCCTATGCTTTTTTTCTCCTAACGTCTGGCCATGTAGAATGAAATATAGCATGATAATTCTTGCCCGTTTTATCCCACATTCCTACTTTTCCACGTGGAAATCGACGTATGAAAAGGATGAATCTCACAGCCAACAATCCAATTACGTGCGGTTGAAACCAGTGCTATACTCCTATCGTCGTTGTCGTTATCTTTTGCCACCTGACACCCTACGGGATTTGTTTGTGAGTGCGGGTACGTCCATGTATCTCCAGTACAGACCGTCTGCGACTGCTACTAATTTCCTTATCTACTCCAGAAAGCCCATATCAAGGAGCATCATATAAGCTTTACTACTGTTCATTATCGATCCAGAAGAGACCGCGTCCGCAAACTTGATAGCTAGCTTGGTTGCAGCACTGAAACAAAGCTAAAAATCTCATTCAAGTAGGGATAAACCTTTCGTGATATTGTCACCTACGGACTTAACGCTATCCATTTCCAGGATTTCTATTTCCCACATGTGTGTGCCTTCCTTCATGCGAGTATAGCCACAGGTTATGAACTATTTTTTTACGGTAACTGTGGCTCCTAATTATCAACGGTAATGGAGCACCACCGGGAGAGAGGGCTACCGTTAGCCAAGTTACGAACAGAAGTTTTTCTTCAAAGAGACTTAAGAGCGTGAAAAGGGCTTTCTCCTCTACATTCCTTAATGATGAAAGGAGCCGCCTGGTGATGCCGAGAGCCACACTTGAGCATGTACGGTCCAAAAAGGCTAAGAAATACAGATACCCCCGGTACCTCATGGTATCTTATTAGTAAATCTTGAAACTGGCGAAAATCGTCCCTACATTTTCGTGTACTTTGTTTTTGTCGCCACTGCGAACTGCAGGAAGTTCATCAGTTGCTTCTTCTCCCCGTGCCCTGTCTGTTTCCAAATTAAGTTTTGTCCCGCACAAAAAAGCATGAGTATTGCTGACGATGACTTTTCGGCCGCTAAGGACCGAATGAAGACGTCGCTATGTTATCATGGATATGATGATAAGACTAAATGATTCTTGGACTCTTGATGCTCATTTCTTCATGTGTATCCAAACTCCACTGCAGAACAATTACTCTTGTGGGTACGTATGTGGGTACGTATGAGACGAACGCCATTTACTTTGAACTTCAAATTAGTACTTGGCTTTATGCATGCATGAATCGAATAGAACCGCATCCACTTCCTATTAGGCAAGTTCTCCGTCTGAAGCCAGCTATACCACAGCAGCGATTCTCCTACACAGTCGTTTATGTTACTGTGTCTGAGAGTGAGCATGAGAAAGCACTAGCGACTACTATACTACGACCACCACGAGGAAATGACAACTTGATTTGATTCTAGGACAAGATCGGTTGCATGCACACATATACACGTATATGTCATATGTACGTAATAGGACGAGGCATGAAATCAGTCCGGAACTCCTTATTTGTTTTAACTTCTAGCGAAGTTATAACAAGGACGGGAAATAATGTGCGACTTGTGGGTGAGGGAGTCCAAACAGGAGCAGTTTGCACAGTTGTCATCATCAACTTTTTCCGTCTCCCTATCTTTGATTCCAATTCGCTCCCACAATTTCACATTTCCCTAACATCTCTCCCTTTCTCCACTTGGCCCGAGTCTGTTTTATTAAGATATGAACCATCTGATTTTCTGCAGAGTGGCCAACGTTTTTAAAAGAAGGGAAAACACTTTCCCCTCTCTCTCTCGTTTTACACACATACATGAACTCACATTTCCAACAGGAGAACTTTCTTTAGTCTTCCTGTCATGCTACGTAGTAGTTACAAAAGTAACTTACGGGGTGTCTATATATGCGAATAAAACGTCACCCTTTTTTCTATCTCCTTCTCCACATACATACATAAGTGTGTCCACAAAAGGCGAATCAATAATCAAAAGAAAAGGGGATCGAGAAGAAAGACAAGTAGTGCTCCGTCGCGCAGGGAAGAGAGAGAGAGAGTGAGTGCTTGTACCGACACAGGCTCATACATTCGATCGACGTTTCCTTCCCAGCAGTAAAAGTAGTAGTAGTAGTTGTTGTTCTTGTCTTTATAGCATTTTCTCTACTAGTAACAACAACATCTTTATTCAGTGCATTTAGCTTGAGCATGTTATTTTGCAGTAGTAGAAGAGAAAAACAAAAAAAATTATTAAGGGCATGGAAATGACAAACAGTTGGCGGGGACAAAGTAGACATGCAAAAAAAAAACTTTCCCCATTCTCTCCGGTTCCGCAATCAAGAGCGAAGAGGCACCCTGGACAGATAGTTTGTGGGAGGGATAATACGCCCTGTCAACTGACTATTTATAATAGACTCTGCCGAGTAAATGTATTCCAATACAGGAAATAGATCTGCCGCTCCGTAGTCATTCCCATTAACGACCATTCCACTCTCGTCCTGTCTATCTTCATAAAAAGTTCAGCAGCTCAGGTGACCCGCATTCGCTTACCATCTGGTATAGTACACGATTTTGTTACATACTGTCCCAAATAGTTAAGCGACCGTATCAAATTTCTGAAACAACGGGAAAAGTTACGTAGAATTTCTGATCGTAGCCGGCATGTGCCATGGCTGCCGCTGGTGAGAAAAATCAAATTGTGCGCTAAAGTGATCGAAGAGAAATGCTTATAAACAATTACTTTAGCTTCAAATTCTGTGTAATAACAACAACGCCTTGGCTGAAAGGTAACATGGTGAAACATCATTATTTCCACACAGCAGTATTCCTATGCCATGTACTATAAGCTACTAACAAAATAAGCTTTGGAGCTCTACTTTATTATCATATAAAGCTGCTATAACTGCCTGTCTGTATAACAAAAACAGCCAGGGAGAAAGAGTCATGTGAAACTTCATCTAGAATAGACTCACAGACAGTCACCATGGTTCACATACAAAGAAACTGAGAGAGAGGCTCACAAATAATATTATCAAGGCACGCATGCACCCCACAGACATAATAAAATTCCCTCAGTCCCACTAAAAATTTATGCTCCATAACCCGCTTTCCCATATCAAAAACAACTTTTTCTTATTTTTTTCCTTTACATACTGTACATATAACTACCTTCCGCAACTCCTCCATAATTTACAAGCATACAAAGACGCTATAGTGGCAGCAGTTCGACTGACAAGTTCAAATATTAACCCGATTGTGTGACACTTGCTGCGACTGTGAGAATGTCACCAAAAGTATTAAAGGTCTACCGTTTATCCTCCTGAATGCAACCACGGTAAACAAAGGCTAAGAGCAACAGCAGTAGCCGCGTAACAATACCAAGCCTGAGAATAATGTATTGATAGACAGATACTGCGGTAACTTTTACAATCCATCTTGTTTGTCCGCAAAATCTCTCCCCTGTGTAGACATCCCACATCATCCTCTGTATCTATAGCTTTCCTTTACAAACTTTCACTCTTCGACATATCAGAGACCTTCTCCTCCAACCAGGTGCGCTACCTAGTCATGGAGCATGAACAGGGAAAAACAAGGATTCGATTTAAACTTTGTTATACACAGTGTATAAAAACTGGTGACAAACGTCCTGAGGGCATAACAACAATGTGAGTCTACGGCAAGTACAGCCTTATTCTCCCACTGGCTATAAACTGTAGCAATGCTAATCAGAATTGATGGACAAAGCATAATAAGGAGTCATTTTTCTACTCCATGCTAACTCATAGGTTTGATGAATGTCATGAGCAGAGACAACTTATGACGCCTCATGTGTTATTCACGATGCAAGGCCCCCTTCTCTCTTCCTCTCTCCATGTACGTACACTATGAACAAATAAGTGCCGAGACTTTTGCTCCCGACTCTCAAATTATTACTGTTATTACTCAGCCCGTCGATCATACCATCAAGAGCATAAAGGACAAACAAAATAAAACAAGAGAAGATGGGACCAAGCCCATAGCGAACATAAATGATCATCCTGTTCAACCCTCATGCAGCTAGCTTCAAATTTTTAAGTAGCTATAGATGCCGTGTATGCAGTGAATAGATCAGGAGCCACCAAGTGTAATGTCGTCGTAGATGATTCTCATTTACAGCCATTACAATTCAACCAAGCCCATTATTGCAAAAGGCCTTATACACCCTATAGCTTTAATGTTTGTTGTTCTGCAGATTCTTACATATGGGCATACACACCTTGAAACATCTTCCAAAATAGCCTCCCCTCTATTATTCAAGTATGACCAATAAAAGAAAAACTCCATTGGCTTGACTATTACGTATGTATTTATCAATATCTCCTAGTCATTGTTATTATCATGTTCCCATGCATGCATTTAAAGCCTCTCATTCAACTTGTTCAAAAGTCTCTAATGGGTTTCTTCCTGCCTTGCCTCCCTGCGTGCTTGTTACTCTATAGCCTTTGCAACTATTCAGATTCGCTATTCAATGAGCAAGCCAGTCCTTTTTTGCCCTATTGTAATCGCTTCTGTAAACCTTTGCTAAAAGAAAATTTCAAAAGTATACATGGCTATACTTGAGCATTATTGCTTGCTATCTCTTAAACAGAGAACTCAACTTTTCTAGTTGCAAAATTCCGTCACAAAGGCCGTAATAGCAAACTTCTACCGTCATTTACTCACCGATTCGTCATCCAAAGTTTTGTATACTGCTGCTACATTACTATGAAACCATTCTTATTCTTTAAAGAACAAAAAACACCAGGGAGCTACAAGGACCTGCCAGCGATGACTCTGTTTTTATGCCTGTGAATAATGCATAAATTATTGCTGAGTGAGGATTCCAGAACAGGGGAATGTATCCTGTCTAGGAGCATACTATAGCTACAAAAAGATCTACGAGTAAAATGAAATTTAAGACGTCATCAGTTATTTATAGCTATACGTCCTCCAACTCACTCTCCCTTTAGAATGCAATAATTATCACTCTAGCATCGTTGAATCAAATGGTAAGGACCAAATTGAGAGCTATACATGAGACTAATGTTTTTTAAAAATGCGCAATTATAACAAGAGGAGAGAGAGAGAGACCTGTGAGGCACAATAGTTCACAGTTAATAATATTTTCTCGCCTTGTTCCCTTACTGTTTCACACTAGCTTCCCTCTAACTTAATTTCTGTTACAAATTCAATTAGCTGACCATAGTGAAAAACAAGGCTAAGAGCTCATCCCGTAACGCAAACATAGCATGTGTATCCAGCACGTTAGAAATTTTACACAATGGCTTCCTCTCCTTGTTTCTCTAGCTACATGTCTGCGGCCTCCTTTTTTCCAGTATCCTACTCAAGCAGGCGAAAACATCTGCATATAACGGATAGGGAAAACAGCCGACGGCGGCTGACTACAACCCGCTCGCGAACCAAATGACATTGGAGATAAAAAACGCTTTATTTCATGACAAAGATCAAAGGGTATATATAATACATCTGACAGGGAATCTAGCGTATGAGACACAAATGGGGAAATCTCAATAATAATGGTGGAGCTAGAATGACGATGATGGAAATGTGTTGGAGGAGAATACTTTGTCAAGTTATTACACTGGCTTCAGGTGATCTTACGAGCAAAGTACGCGAGATGGTTCCGAGCTATGGAAATGGCAATGGCACCATCGTGTAGAGCGCCCTCGAAAA
>JAQFYD010000467.1:0-18800 GCA_034694225.1 Bourletiella hortensis | reverse complement strand
TAACCCATTGCGGACTTCTTGTACAACCGGTTGTACAAGGACCCTAAAATTTTTTAATCAAAATAAATGTAGCAGAGAAACGAATATCAAAAATATTTGATTTAACCCCTAATTGTGATTTTTGGTCAAAAAGGTCCCTGGTCCGCAAAGGGTTAAACATAACTAAATTAATTTCAAAATTAGAAGCATAATAAATTATTAGTCAAAATAGAAGAGGAATTAAAAATCAAACAATTCAAAAAATAGAAAAAATTTTGGGTTTCCAAATTTACAAAACTTGATACATTTTCATGTATTTTTTGAACAAAAGTTTCAAATTTTAATTTTAGTGTTATTCGTATATGATAAATCTCTTAAACAAGCCACAAAGTATTTATAGGTTATAAACTAGAAAATTATTATTTTGGCTATTATTCTTTTTCAGAGTTTAAAATTTTCCGAAAATTAAAACATTATTTCATTTTTTCGGAAATTTCAGTTTCTTTCACTTTTTTGGCTTGAAAACCATGTTGTATTAAAAAGTAACAAAGATACAGAATTGAGACTTTAACTTCATATCACTGATACATCAATACTTTATATTATACATTAAATAAAGAAATTGAATTTAATCTATCTTTTGTAATTGATATAAACTGTTCAAACGAAAAATATGCTTTTCACGCAAATTTATCATTTAACTTCTAGAGAAAAGATGCGACTTTGAAACAAGAACCAATCGATTCTTTTTATTTTAAAATGCTCATTTTTATTAAAATTTTTTTCAAAAATATTTTTAAGATTTATTCCGATTCAAACTTAAAGAATAATCTTATCCTTTACTGCTTGTTAATTTAGACTGATATCAAGCTCATATTTAAAAATAGATTGAAATAATTCAAGATAGATTAAATTTAATAGCTTTGAGTAATAAATATCCTTTATGGCTAGCTTAAATTGATAGGAACGGCATTCAGAACTATTTTTATTCTCTCAACCAATTTAATATGTATCCATAAATTGATTTGATTATTTTATTACTTAATTTAAATTTTTGTCAGAATGATGGCCTTAGTTAAATGTATTTAATAATATGTTATTTAATAAAGTACTAAAAAGCTATAGGCCATAATCAATTGTGAATTCTTTTAATCTTATCTTGTTCTTTAAAAGTTTTCAATAAAAATCATTTCAATCCTTTCTGAAACTTTAATTTCGGAAAGAATTCAGTTTTATTCTTTTTCGAACTCTATTCTTTTTTATAAAAATGAGAATATCGAATAAACATGAATTTAAAAATTATCTTAATAATTCTTTAGACTATGACCTGAGAGAAACAAAATGAAAATTACAAATATATATTCAAAGCTTTCACATCATTCTTTTGTCATTTAAAAGATTTCTTGCAACTATTAGAAGCTCGGTATATTTTTTTAATTTATTATATGTTAAAATTTACACTCATTAAATTTTGCGATTTTGGAATATATATTTTAGTATCTAATAATACCTTTCTCTTGTTACACATTTAAAGATTTGGATTTGTTATAGTAGAAACCAGCGTTTGAGTTTTATTTCTATATTCTTTTCTTTCACTTTTTTGTATTAACTTTTTTATATCTCCATTTGAAATTCAAAAAGTCGATAAATTTATATACTAACTTAAGAAATAAAAGGAATTAAAATTATAAAGTTTATTATCGTCTAGTTTAGAACGTATTAATGGTAACTTTAACAAGAAGCTAGACTTGTGCTTCTTTAATTTGAAAGTAGTTTGAGATTTTATTTAAAGTAACCTTGAAAAATGTATTACAAAATATGGTTTTTAGAAAAATGATAAAAAACTTTTAATGTTTTGATATGAAATATATTATTAAAAGGATTTATTCATTTCAATAAAACTATAATCATGCAAATCCAAATTACTAGAATCAAAGCATATCAATAATAAATGAGCAAAACTATTAAACAAATTGACTTTCACATTATTTGAAAAACAGACATTTTTGCATATTAATCTAGTTATGTTTTTACAATTATAAACTAATTTTAGTAAATTTATGTCATCAATTTTGCTTACTGTAGGCCCTATAAGTTCAATGTGTTTCCAGTTTAAATTTATGTCTTTTCTGAGCTTAGATATAGACCATACAGAAATAGATAATAAATTAGGAAATGAATAGTTTAAATTATTAATAATATTATCATTTAAAGTAACATTTGCTAAAACCAAAGTATTCAAATTTTCAAACTTGGTAAAATTTTTAAATAGATTTGTGTCTAATTCTATTATGTTTTCATATATTGATAACTTTTGAAGCTCTAGTTTGTTCAAAATTTTTAATATTATTTCATTTGTAATTGCTAAATTGTTGCTATTATTGATTTCTAAGCTTTTAACTGTATTGGAAATATTATACAATAAATCATATGTTAAATTGCTAACTATTAATGTTCTTAAGTTAATGGACTCTATCAAAACCTTTTTTAATATTCCTGTAGTTGTTTCTATTTTTAGATGATTTATTTTATATAATTGGTTATATGGAATGATATCTTCATCACATTTTAAATCTACTTTATTGAGGAGCTTGGAGTCAAAAAGTAGATCTAGTAATAATTTTTTAGAATTAATATTTTGTTGATATGATAAATCCAACTTTATAGAAGTTATGTTATGTATATTTAAATTATAAAAATTTAAATCTATTAAATTGATTTTTAAAAGATTTGTTATCAATATTGTGTGTTCCATCTCTTTATAGTTGCAGTTTTTGTATTGTATTTCATTATTAGTATTTATTTTTAATTTTTGTATATTTTTGCAATACTGTAATAACTTCGCATCTTCTACATTATCTAATATTAAAAATTTTATATGTTTTCCGATATCAATAATGTTTTTATAAATGTATTTTTTGTTTACATATTTTAGGTTTATATGTTTATATAAAATTGATTTGCATTTTGAATAGTAATATTTGTTTACTAACATAAAATTTAATTGTGATTTCTTATCTAAAAATTCAAATATTTCAATCAATATATCATTATTCATATTCGATCACAATTTCTAAGAATAAATAAATAGGATTTATATAAAATTTTCTAAAAATAAATTTAATTTATTTTTATTTAGTAATTATTATTCGCCGAATTTTTAATATTATATAAAAATGGTAATTTTTAATTATTTGTTTTCGTTTTTGGTAATCTAATTGATTTGATTTATATGTACTTATATATTTTGACACTGGTTTGAAAATTTATATAAGCTGTTTTACTTATTAAACTACCGTATTTCACGCGTTTTCTTCGCAGTAAAATCGACGTGTTTTCTTTGCAGATCGCATGTACATATACAAAAAATGTACAAACCTTAAAAACACTTTAAATAAATTAACAAATTTTTTTAATTTTTTTTAAAAAAAAATAAAATTATGTAATTATCATGCTAAATGATCTAAAAATTATAAAAAATGATTTTTAAACAAACACTCAAAATCCTAAATCATATGCAAACATATTGAAAACAAAATTTTTTTGAAAAAACATTATGATTTAATTTTTGTCTCAGATTGCGCAGAAAACGTGTACAATATAAAATTCATGCGTTTTCTGGGCAGATCTCATGTACATTTTTTGCGTAGAAAACGCGTGAAATACGCTATTTTTTATTTACAGTATATTACTTTGATTTAAAGTAAGAGTTGTATTAAAGTATGTTGTAAAGTCAATATTTATATAAATTAAATTTTTAGATCAGCATCAATTTAAACATTCTCTTGAACATTTTCCAATTATATGAAAATCAGTGTATAAAATACCAATGTTTTTAATTTATATGTGTTTAAAGAGAATCACTCGAAATAAAAATTTTATAATTATGACTAGGTTTAAAAATTTCAAAACACTTGCTTTGTCTAGTTAAAATTCTACTTGTAATATCCATTGTTAAATATATAAATCGCGAAACAAAATGTACTCCAAAATCTTTTATTTTAATTTTGATTTGTATTGTTAGAGCTTAGTTTCAATACCAGAGTCTTAATTCAATGATGATTAGAAACTATTTAATCAATTTGTTATTCTTTGAGCTACTGAATAAAACAGTAAAATGCCCTTTTTTGAGATATTTCTTCGCCAACGATTTAATTTTATCTATAAATCAAATAAAAATTCTACATTTATTTATTGCTCATTCAATGCTTAAAATAGGTATATATTTTAAATATATTTTATACATCAAATAAAAGGTTTTTTGTATTTTGGATAATCTTTTATACAAATTTGTCAAAATATATAAAAAATATCAAAAACTTAATGTTTAATAAAATAGTATATTTTTTTATTCAAAAATTCTAACTTATAATTTAATAAGTTTTACCAAAAGAGGATAGAGCTTTTTTCTACTATATAGAATATTTTGTTGGTTATAAAATATATAATTTATATCCGTGTTGTTAGAATTAAAATCAAGTCTCTTTAATTCTAGATCGGAGCTTTTCAATTTATCATAAAATAATTTATAATGAGATTTGTTGGACGATAAAATAGCTAAGTCTCTTTTAAATTCGTTTACCTCGTTTTTGTAATTAGTCATCAATAACAAAATATCTAAGTTTTTATTGTTGATAAAATTTTTACATTCGGAAATCCAATTTTCAAAATTAAAAATAGTGAATAGTTTAACAAAGGAGCAATTAGGTATAGCAGAAATACCAGTTTTATAACTATTAATATCATAATACTTAAAATCTTTTAACAATAATTCTTTTGTACTAAAATTTTTTATATCATTTTTTACATTTTCTATCTTGTTATAGTATTCTTCTATATTACCAAATGTTTCATCATATATTCCTATTTTGTTATTTGTCAGATTTAGTATAAAATTAACTGATTCTATATCTTTTTTAGTGACTCTATCTATTTTTTCATCCAATAATATTGTGTCTATAAGAATTGGTGCTAATAGAGTAGTACAAAAAGCTAATAAATCCTGTTCATTTAATTGATTGAAATATTGTTTTATCTGTTCATTATTATACATTTCTTCAAATTCTTTGCATATTAAAGAACAACAAGATCCTATAGTCTCAATCTTTTTATTTGCTTTAAGATGGCGCTTTTCATCTAAATGATGATCGATTATAAAAACCACGTTATCTGAATATTCAGATAATTTATTTGAAATCTTATTGTGATCTACAAGTATTATTTCTAATTCTTTATATTTAGCTTCTAACTCATTAATATATATTAAATTATCTATATCAATATTGTTCTTGTCAAAAATATATAGAGCTTCTTTTCTAATTAAAAGCTCTTCTTTAGTAACACTTATTACAGGAATAACCAAAAATTCAGTTTCTGTTAAATTTAGTAAAAAAGAATATATTATAGTAGATATTATTGAATCCAAATCTTTAAATTAAATTTTTTAAGTTACCTGCTGATTCATTTCCTATTACTATTTTTAATTTTTTGTATTCTTTGTTTTTAAACTTTTCATAAACACTCTCTATATAATTTTTCAGTATGTACATTTAAATTTTTTTTTTGAAAAATAAGTTTATTGAAAAATAAACAAAAGTCCGGTAATAATTTATAGGATAATTAGAGCATCCGATTGGAGCGTGTAACTTCCTAATAATTCATATAGTAATATTTCCTTTTCTCTAGTCTTGCTAGCTTAGAAACTTCTAAAATCTTAATGCTTAGAATTTAGAAAAAATTTTCATATTCTAAACTATTCACTTCTTCATATTTAATTGTTATAAAACCATACTAAATGTATAGAGTTTATAACATTCATCCATATATATTCTTGTAACAGTTCTTCCTCTTCTTTAATAGCACCAAAAAGTTAAGTGATAACACTTTATGAAAATGGCACAAATTTAGATCTTATCAATTCAGTTTAAAAAAATTTTTTACATTTAAATTTAGTAAATTTCATTCCAGATTAGCCATCTTTAAAAATCAGGGCTTGCTTTTCAAAAAGTACATATAATATTAGTAAGCGTTATCGAGAGAATAATTTACTTATAAAAATGCACTTAAATTCTAATCTTTTGGATTCAAAATAAGTGCTTTGAAAACCTTAAAAATGAAAAAACTAAATTTTTTTAACATGGGAAAACCCAGAACACACTTTATTTAAAAATCGATTATAGCTTATAAATATACAACATTCGTATATTCCAGAAGTTCACTATATATTGCACTTTAAATACTTTATTTAGAGACCAAAACAATAATAAATTGATTAAAATGCATTTTATTATAGTTCTGGTTGAACTTAAGATAACTCTCTCATCTATTCATGGATATAAATAATTACCTGGGTACTTTCAATAAGATAAGCAAAGGCATGCCCATTAAAACATACGGGGGTTTGGGTTGATCAATACACATAAAAACTGTATAATCACAAATTTTTTGACATTTTAATTTTCAAATTACACCGTCAAATGATAACTCATGAAAAAAGCAAATGTTATGCATGTAATTATCGAGGTCTTGATACAGAAAACGGAGAATTAAGTAGCTTATTAAGAAAATTATTGGAAAAACATTCTCAACTTGACTCTTGGAAAATAGATAAAGTATTATATTTTTAATTTCAGTCCTTTTTGAAAGTTTTGGCAGAGACTTGCAAGAAATATGCTCTTATATTTGATATAAAGAATTATGATTTGTTTTCTTTTTTGAATTTGATCTGTCAAAAGGATAGTGCTAAAAATAAAGACAGTTATTTATTACTATATATAATAATTCAAACAATAAACTGTTTAAATGAAGCAAAATTATTTGATGAACTACAAGATATTATTTACAGTAGAGATCTTTATAGCATATTATTTATTTTTAATCATTTTATAAACTCTAAAGATATGAATATATTTTGTTCGGAAAATTTAAAAGGAATTTATTCTTTTAATGATCAATATGTTCAAGCATTTATTGAAAATATCATTAAATTAACCAAAACAATTATAAATGCCATTGTTACAAATAGAGGAAATACTTTAGAAGATTCACTTTATGTAAATGAAGGAAACACTCTTATTAAAGATGCCTATTTTGAATCTGTTTTAAATCTATTAGATGTAGTAACAAGCATATGCTGCTTGATTGTTGATCCTAGCTATGTAATATCTTACTTGTTTCTATTTGAATTTAAACTAATTGAACAAAAGTTTGATTATAGCAAACAAGCAGTTTTATTTGAAAATGCAATGAAAATGCTTGAAAACATTTACAGACTATTTTCTACATTGAATTCTCTAGAGAAATCTAATATTAATATTATAAAATTTATAGAATTTAAATGCGCTCTAATAATCTATATTACACTTTTTATAAATAAAAACATAGATACATACTTACAAGATAATATTATAAACTTGACAATGAACAATCTTTCAAAAATTAATGCTTATCATGTACTAGAAAGCCGAAAGTCTTTCTATTCAAAAGATATTTCAGAACTTTCACATATCGAAGAACACTTCTTTTGGTTTCAATATTTAATTTTCAGATCTATTGGTGTACTGCTAAATGGATCTAATGATTATGAATTTACTAATGATAGTATAAAGAAAATATTTGAAATTTGTATAAGAAATATGCTTCAGTACATTTTAAGTTCCAAAACCAATTCTTCTAAATGGTTTAATAATATTGTTTCATTTGTATTAAAAAGTAATGTTATTTGGACCGGAAAAACAAGTGCAAAACCAATAAATCTCTGCAATTTGCTTCCTAGCTTTGGCAATAAAATTAAATATGGCAAGCCTCTTAAAAACGACCTAGATGAATGGATCAAAAAATTTTTCTTTGTTGAAAAGGGAGTATTGTGTTTATCAAATAAAAATACAGATAACATGGACTATTTTACTGAAGGCTCTATAATCGTAAAAGTTGGAGGAAAGAACCATATTTCTTTATCTTTATTAGATTACAACACCTATACTGATTTAATATTTTCATCATTTTTGTGGCTTTATTTTTATTTTATTTCCAATGCAAACGCACCTAAAAATCTGAATTATTTAGATGATATTCTTATGCCTCTATTGAACATTTTAAATCAAGAACTATTACCTAACAGAAAATTTTCTGCTTCTAACAAATTATTATGTTTAAAAAGACACATCTTAAATTTGAAAGCTGTTATAATGATTGTTGCTTTGATTTATCCCGATAAGCTAGATCACATTTTTGATTTGGATGATTACAGTTTTGATAAAAATCCAACACAAGACAAAAAAGAGTTAAAGTGTGACATATTTGATAAAAATCACATACATACACTAAAGACCTTTTTACGCTCATGCTGCCCTTACTCTGATGAGCTTAATACCGTAACAGAATGTAATTTTTTAAAAAATAATGAATCTATTAATTTAAAGAAGTTCCTTTACAATTTTTGGATTGAGTGTATGTTTGCTATCTGCTCAGAATCGGTTGAGAATAAAACGATCTTATTTGATATAATTTTATCAGCACTAAATAAGAATACAACTTGCTTATATAGCTCTAATACAAATCAACAACTAGTTGAATTTTTAATAGGAACCCATAAAGAAATTCTTAATAAAGACTCAGTTTTATCGATTTTTGAAACTATATACAACCAATTAAGCATACCAGATTCTTTCAAGAAAAATCTCGAGGAAAAAGATATCGTATACTGTTTCGAGTATAATAGTCTATATAGCCTTTTAAAATTAGGGTTTGTACTCGTTATCGGAAATATCGAAAATTGTGAAAAATTGTTTTATTCCGATAGTTTCAGGGGTTTTGTAAATATCTTAAGAAGCGATGAAAGACTAAACTTTTATTATGGACTTTTGATTACTAATATGATAAATGAATATTCAATAAAAGTCGTCAGAAAATTATTAAAATATGATTTGTTGTTACAAAAATATAGTAAGAGCCTTAAAGAAACTCAATCTTTCTATAAATTTTTGGATGCTGTTTTCAATTGCCTTGAACAAGAAAATCAAGACTATTTAAAATTTTTCACAGTCATAAGTGAATTATATAATGGAGCTTTATTTCAATTATCCATTAACGAAAATTCTTTTAAATATATGCAACTAATTTTCGCAAATAGCTTAATAGAGCCCTATTTGAAATTCTTGCGAAATGTTTCACTCAAGATCTCAAAGAATAATATGAAATTGAAACCGGATGATAATTACGAGCAAGGACTTTTCAAAACTTTTTTGATTTGCTTAAAAACTATTTCTATTAGCTTAATTAAAAATCAAAGAATTAAAAAGATTTTTGCTAATAAACATGGCTACAATAAAATAGAATCGATTCTAAGTAATATATTTCTTGAAATAACTGCAATCACGAAAACAAGAAAAATATTTTTGAATGCTATTTTTGATGCTCTTTGGTCTTTACTTGTGGGAAATTTAGTATGGGAAGATAAAGGATTCTCTATAAACGATCATTATATTTTAATTATCATAACTAAATTGTTTAAAGATTTTGACGACTCCCTCAAATATAGAACAGGTCTCAGATTTAATATTCTTGCAAATTACAATGATCTTAACAAGATGAAACTGTGTAAGGCAGAAATCATCTATTATTATTATAAGTTTTTATCTGATTGTGAACAAAGTTATGAAAACCACGATATATTCACTCAATTCGAAAAGCTTTTTGTAATAATAGGAAGTTTTTCTATTAAGCCTACAGAGCTCAAAAATATGCTTAGTCTATTTTGTTATAACAATCTTGAAGAAATTTTAAATCTTGGTTCTCCAAATGCCCCAGCTCCTTTGAGATTGGATAATGAAAGAAAATTTCCCCATGACTATTTGTACTTTTCTGTTTTAAACGTTTTAAATAGTATTTCTATCGAATTTTCTAAACCCTCATTTTTTGTTTTTGATAATACTGACTCATTGTTATCTATACAAAATTATCAAAATTTTCCTAAAAGCGCTTATTCTTTTGCTGCGTGGATCAAAATTAATAGTTATTGTTTGAATTCATTAAAATTTGACGACACTCATAACCTATCCTGTAAGGAATATATGTCTTTATATAATGACCTTATTGTAAAAAATGATAGTAATAAATATCTTACTTTGGCCAGCTTCTCTACTATGTGTCTTCTCTCAATAAAAAACAATAAAAGCCATCTATTTGTTTCTATAGATAATGATTTTAGATTGAAGATCACTGTAAAGACTCGCAAGGATTATGTCGTCAAAAAAGGAAATTTTAGATTCGACCTGAAAAGATGGTATTTTATTGTAATAAACCATTCAAAATTTTCTAACAGTTGGGGACTATTAAACTCGAAGACTGGAGTAAATTTATTTATTGATGGGGAATATGCTGAATTTATTGAAGCACCATTTCCTGATATTGATATTTCTGAAGCCGACAAAGATAAAGACTTCACCCATAATTCTTTCTATATAGGAAACGACACGAAAGAAACCTTCATTGCACATAAAAATGAATTTAAACAATTGGCATTTGAGCTTTCGGCTTTTTATTTTTTTGATGATCTACTTTCAGATTCTTTGATACAATATATTTACTCTTTAGGTGTTGCTGGAGCAAGCAATATATCCATAAACCTCGAAAAAGGCGGGCTCAGAATATTCAAAAATTTTAAGAATACTTCTATTTCTCAATTTGCTACTATTGATGAGGGTACGAAAAATTCGATAAAACTACATAACCTTTCAGCTTTGTACTTTGATCCAAGAAGCGTTTCTGAAAACAAGCTTAATAACATATCTAAATATTATCAATACTCGTTAAAAGATTCTGTAGATCTTTTAAACAAGAATGTTGCGGGAAATCTATTTAATGTAGACATTTGTGAAACTTCTTCTTTAATCGACTGCGCACAAATTTGTGGAGGAATCGAAATTTTCATACCATTTATACTTAAACTGGACAAAATTCAAAATTCGACAACCCCTAAATCATTGGATGCTTATAATGAATCCATTCGAATCTACTTTTCATTGATTTGTAACGTTGTGAATTATTCTAAAACCAGCACTAGTGAAAGCAACATATTTAAAAACTTATCATTTATTTTAACTCAAATTAATCCAAAACTTCTAAATATATTTTTGTACAATTGCATTGTTGATTTGGCGGAATCAATTGATAATAACATATTAAGAAAACAAGTAGTTCATGAACTGCTTTGTAATATGAAGATTTGGTGCTATTCTGATTTAGAAACCCAATTATATGCTATTAATATGCTATCCGATTTATTTGATAAAAAGTATAATATGTGTATAACGGTTGAATATTATTTCGACATTTTGACTATTTTTTATTACTACTCTAGGACTGATATAAGGTCTGTAACAGAAAAACATTCTATATATCAAACTCCTAGATACAAAAACTTGGATGATTTATTCAAAATTAGACGCTGTATAATGGATGTTGTAATTGATCGGATCATAGATAAACCTGATGTAAAAACCCTTGATTCGATTATACAGAGTCTGTTATACAACGAAGATTGGGAGCATGTTTACGAGGTAACAGGCATGCTTCTTAAAGTATTAGAAAGCAGCAAAGCTAGGAAACCTATTATAATTAAAACGTTCGGCTCATCATTCATAAATGCTTTGTTAGAGTTAGCAATTGCATGTAAATATTCAAGCATGTCTTCGGTAATAACTTTAAATATACTGAATATATTTTTATCTATATCTGAAGAAGCTTATGACTTAATCGAAAAAAGTATTTTTGATATTAACATGGTTGTTTTATCTAAAATCATAGAGGTCGAAAATCCTAACAACATCTACGAAGAAACATTATCGAATCTTTTAAATGCAAAATGTGAGAAGGTTGGTCATACACAAAATGTTGTTATTAATAATCTATTTGTTATTATAACCTTGTTCAGATTACTAGGAAATGACTCTGTTTCAGATGATAGAAAAATGAAGATTATTGAATACCTTACTTTCATAGAAAATCTAAAAATAGAAGACTTAGAATTTTTGACAACTTCGTCGATTATATCCATGTTATTTTCGGAGATATTAATTTCATTGTTATTGAAAATCTCACCAAATCAAGACAAAAATAATGCTTCTTATATCAACGAAGAAAATTGCGTACTTTCTAAATTTTTGGGATTTATGTCAAATATTATTATTAAAATATGGGGTAGCCCTAAACATGTTAATTCTTTAAGTGGTTGCAACTTGCTAGATGATATTTTTGTGTTTCTATCTGCAAACTTAAAGTCTCGCTCTGTAAGCTCAAATATGAACGATTCATTGGAGTAAATATTTAATAACTTAACCATTTGCTTAGAATTATTATTTGTTCGGTTAACTCTTTGTATCTCAAATTTATAAACAATTTGAACTTATCCCTAAAATCTCATAAATTGGCCGATTCTAATTTTTTTAAAGACTGGACAGTATTTTTGATATTTATATTAGAACTCTACCATTTGTTTTGTTAAGTATGTTTCTAAGTTTATAAAAGACTCGAATCTTTATTTTAAGCGCTGTAGCGAAGCATTAATTTTCACGGATTTACCCGGATATTTTGATTGCTTCAAATGTAAAAAACCTTATTACTTTAGACAACTTTTTCTTCTCTGTGGAAAATACTAAAGTCGAAAATTCTACTTATGAATCGGTAGGAAATCCTTGGATCCAATATCAAGATATAACAGAGAATTTTGTTTATTTTCTGAAAAATATTCATCAATTCTTAAATGATCGTTACGATGAATTTATAAAAAACAACTCTCACATTCAATTGCATAATTATTTAGTAATTTTACATATAAATTTAAGAAAGAGACGCTTGAATACTTAAGCGCTACATGGCTGGAAATAATAAAGCCGGGTTTGAGTCTTAAGAACGATGTTTACATAATGGCAGTAGTAAAGACCCATGTTGTATTGTTTTTTGATCATCATATCAGTATTATTGTTTCTAATAAGAACAATAAATTTATATATGATATCAAAGTTAATGCTTTTGTAGAACACATATTAATTGCTTTGAGCCTTGTGTATAAACTATATAAGTAATATACATTTTAAATTATAGAGACTTTAATGAAAGAGTAAAGCCTGAATTGGAAAATCCTATCGTTTCTCTATATTTATTTGTTCTTAGAGTATCTTGGGAATACTTGAAGAATATAGATGCTAATCTACCATCTTTTTCGATTTGTTTTTCTAATTGGGAGAAAGACTATAATGAATTTAAAAAATTCTTGAATTCAGATCATTGGAATAAATTTTACAAAGTAAATTTAGTTGAAAAAAGCAAATCTCATGAAAAATGGATCTTTGATAGTTCTACCTTACATTTATTAAGTATAATAGAAAATTTTGGAAACGTTTCTAATAAAACGTGTTCTTTAATTAGAGAGACGCTAGAGGAAAACTCACATATTCGTTCAAAACTTTCTAAGCCCTATATCCATTTAAAGAAAGAGTATTTCTCACGAATATATGATATGGAGTTAAGCACAAGGAAAAGAGATTCATCCATATTAAACTATTGGGTCAAAAAGTTTGAAGAGCTATCATACGAATATGGAAGCAAGTCAAATTATAATAATAAATATTGGAAGATAGATGATTCAGAAAATAAGTCTAGAATGAGGAAAAGAATTGTTGCTGTTAACTATACAAATCACAGCAAAGAAACCAAATTAGAGCACATTAAAAATAAAAATTACAATGCTGATAATTTTGTTAAATTTGAAGAAAAATATAAAAATTCAAACATTTTTACTCTAAACAAGTTGAAGGTAGATCTTTTGAGAAATGAAACTTTCGAAGAGTTAGAAGAAGAATTAAATTCTCCAATATCAACTAAAAGCGCTCAAATGAAAGAATTTGATTTCAAAACTCTAAATAATTTAAATGATTTAGATGAAAAAATGCCACTTGTCTGTAGTTTTGAATGTTCTATAATTTACCTGTTATCATTATTCAAAGGAGAGTTGACTATATATGATAGAAAGATAAAGTTTATAATTGATAAAGAATATATTATCAATGAAATGAAAACTAACAAATTTATGAGCTACAATGATATAGAAAAGATGAAGGACAAAGAATGGTCTTTAAGCAAAATAATAGACATTCAGCATAGAAGCTTTATGCTTCAGCCTTTAGCGCTAGAATTCTTTTTCGATGATAAAAGTAGTTGGTTTTTCAGCTTCAAAAGCATTGAAGAAAAAAACGAAGTAGTGAAATATTTAATTAAACTATCTTGTAAGAAGCTGCTGCCAAAAATAAACAATGAAGGGATCTTATCTCCTCAAGCTCTTTATAAAAATAGTAATATACAAGAAATGTGGCTACATCATGAAATAGATACATTCACTTATTTAATGAGATTAAACACTATTGCTGGTAGAACTTATAATGACATATCACAATATTTTGTATTTCCATGGATTATTAAAGACTATTCCTCTAAAGAATTGGACTTGGAATCTCCAAATACATATAGAGATTTAAGTAAACCAATTGGAGCAATAGATGAAAATAGATATAAACAAGCATTAGAAAGATATAAAGATTTTGAAGATCCTACTGGAGTTATTTCAAAATTTCATTATGGCACTCATTATTCCAGCGCTGCTTCTGTATCTCATTATTTGTTGAGAATAGAGCCATTTACTACAATACATATCATTTTACAGGGTGGCAAATTTGATCATCCTAATAGACAATTTCATTCAATCTCGTCGAGTTTTAAATCTTGTACTCAAGGAAGTCAAGTTGATGTAAAAGAATTAATACCTGAATTCTTTTATTTTCCTGAGTTTTTGACAAACATCAATAATCTTGATTTGGGAGAAATGCAAACTGGATCGAGAATCGATAACGTTTCTCTACCTCCATGGGCTAAAAACTCGACAGCAGAGTTTATAAAAATTAATAGAATGGCATTAGAATCTGATTGGGTTTCCGAAAATATCAATAATTGGATAGGTTTTTAAATCAGTTGATTTTTTAGATCTTATATTTGGATACAAGCAAAAAGGACAAGAAGCTATAGATGCTTGCAATGTATATTATTATTCTACTTATGAAGGAGCAATTGATTTATCTAAAATAAAAGATGCTCGTGAATTAGAAATCTTAAAATTACAGATATATAATTTTGGACAAACTCCAACACAATTATTAACATCTCAACATCCTAGAAGAATGAAATATGAAAATTATAAAATCATATCAAAAGAAATATTCATAAATCCTTCAGAAAGAAATCGAGAGAGCATGAAAATTTATTCTTATAAAATTGAAAGATTGAATAAGATTCAACTTATTAAGTTTTATGATAAACCATTTAATGAATTCAAGCTTCAACAAAATTTATTTTTAATGGATAACAAATTTTTTGTATCTACTCATAAGCTAGTTCCAAAAACAGAAGAACCAAAAAATAAATTGGCTTCGTTTCAAATTGGAAACAATAATATCAATTATCTGTATTATATGTATAAATTTTTTATAGGAGATATCCATACTATATATCTAAATTTGTTGATTTTGAGAAACTAATATTATTTTTGCCAGATGGAAGACATATGATTTCTTGTGGCCACTTTGATTCTTCAATAGTTATTGTCAACATTGATACAGGATGTATAACAAAAATTATAGAAACAAACATAAATGAAATAATAACAAGTATAGAATTCACAGAGGATTATAGCTTCCTAATAATGAGCACAAATTCTGTTATATTAAGTTGGAATTGTAAATTTTCAAATTTTACAAAAAACTTTTTTGATGAAAATTACAACAAATTTTATCATGGTCATTATAGTGCTGTATTAAATTATCTTATTTTGCAGATTTGTTGCTTTTCCTCTAATTCCGAATACGATATATTGGTTTCTGCAAATATTGTACACATTTTTTATTTATTAAATAGAATGGAGAATGTCTGATCCACTCTTTAAGAAGTGGAAATTTATTAAGATTTATAAAGTTTAACAAAGAAAATTTAATATACAAGATAATGATAGATTATTACTCAAATATTATAATAATAAGAAATGATAATGTATTATAAGAACTAATATTTAGAATAACAAATCAATTATTACATCATATACAATTAATGGAGAACTTTTAAAAGAAACTAAAGTTAACATGAAATGTATTAGTTTTTCACCAGATAAAAAATATTTTGTTTTAGCAACTAATGATTTAAAAATTGAAATTTTTGATTCTTTGACGTCACAAATTTTTTAATTTTTTAGTTTTAAAAAGGCTATTTCTTTTAAGACTCCCAAAGTACCTTATTGTATTTGTTGGAATAAGAATTGGTCTAATTTGTTTTTAGGTGTTGATAATTCTATTCTAATTGTTCAATTAAATTAGTCGGGTTTCGAACATTCATTTATACTTTATGCTCTAAATTTTTAAGGAACTTGATTTAATAAAAGTGTATTTGAGACAAATTTAACATCATTATATTACAATAATATGTTTCCGATATATAATTCATAAATTTATTGAATCCTCTATATTTATAAACTTTAAATAAAAAATTTTGATCTCATTTTGATTTAGCAGCAGAATATACTTTAGTTTGCATTTAATAATGATTTTTACAATTTATTTTCACTATATTTAAGATAAGTATTTTGTAATTTGAAATTTTATTTTCTAAAAAGTTTGATCAAATTTTTTACAAATGAGTCAACAATTGCAAAATTTATTAAACAGACTAGCAAGTGGAGTAATAGCAATAGGAGTAACAGGATCATTAATAGGTTCATGTTTATACGATGGTAAAAATACAAAATTAACACTTAGTAAAAGGAGGAAGTAGAGCAGTAATATTTGATAGAATACAAGGAGTGAAAAAAGAAGTAATAGGAGAAGGAACCCACTTTTTAATACCATGGTTACAAAAGGCAATTATATATGATGTACGTACTAAGCCTAGAAATATTTCCACTACTACTGGTTCTAAAGATATGCAGATGGTTAGCTTGACTTTGAGAGTTTTACACAAACCTGAATTTGATCAACTATTCAAGATTTATCAGAATTTGGGTCAAGATTATGATGAAAGAGTTTTGCCTTCTATTGGTAATGAAGTCTTAAAAGCTATAGTTGCTCAGTTTGATGCTAGTGAACTTATCACTCAAAGAGAGATTGTTTCTTTAAATTTAACATATAGGTTTCATCAAAAATTAGAGAAGAATTAATAAAAAGAGCAAAAGAATTTCACATCTTATTAGAAGATGTTTCAATCGTAATCAACCATTTTTTATAATTTAGACTCATATGACATTTGGAAAAGAGTTTACTAATGCAGTTGAATTAAAACAAATAGGTAATACTCCATTTTTAATAATTTAATAGCACAACAAGAAGCTGAAAGAGCAAGATTTGTAGTTGAAAAAGTATACTTGTTGTTTTTTATCTAGGCCGAACAAGAAAGACAAGCTTCAGTTATTAGAGCCGAAGGTGAAGCTGAAGCTGCTAATCTCATTTCTCAGGCTATCCAATCTGCTGGTAATGGCTTACTGCAAATACGTAAAATAGAAGCTGCTAAAGAAATTGCACAAACTTTATCGAATTCACAAAATATTACCTATTTACCTAACTCAGGATCAAATTCAAACTTTCTTTTGAATTTAACAAGATAAAGACTTAAATAAAAATCACTATTTTTTATTCTTATTTTAAAATATTTTAAAAATATATTATGGTTTAATGTTTATTATAAGTTGTCTATAATTATTTCATTTCTTTTACTTTGTTCCACTCTCTGTCTACTTGAGTTAACAATGATTGGACAGTTTTAACAGCGATTTTTCTTTCATTTCTAATTTCAGACATATCAGAAGAACAAACAATATTATCCAAAGACAACAATTTCTGTAACAATAACTCAGAAATTTTCTTATGCTCAAACTCCAAATATTCAAATTCTTTATCACGTTCTTCTTGATCATAATTATTATCCAAAAACTTTTTTACTCTTTTCGGATAATCATTAATCATTGGCGATATGTCTTCATTTATGCTTTTTAGACAATTATCGATTTTATTTTTCAATACTTGCTCTTCAGTTAATTCTTTCTATAAAAAATAAAAATAATATAAAATACACTAAAATAAGATCCCATTACAACAATATTAGAATTTTTATTTAATTTAAAAGTATTTAAGGTAATATTATCACTTTTCAATATAACTATATAAAATTAATTAAATATTTATAAACCTCCTGAAAATATTATTTTTATATTCTTAGTTTCTATATTTATTATTTTGCTTATTTGTTTTTTAAATTTTTTAAGTGTAATTTCTTTTATTTCTTCCTTGTGATATTTTATTAAATATTCTTTTCCTTCGAAATTAACTTTTATTGTCATTGGATTTTAAATCAATTTATCTTGTTTTTTTCATAAATGTTACATCATTTAATAAAAATTATTAGAGACATTTTTTAATTTAAATCGGCCCATTTTCTGTGCTTTTAAATCTGACGGTTTTAAAGTTTTAGAGCGTTATAAAATTAAATTAAGAATCGAACAAGCTCTTCATATAAAAATGCGAATTTTAAGTTTCGATACTTTTTCAAATGGATCTTTTATTAATTTTTTTTGAAATCAAGTTTAATGAAAAGTTAAAATAAAACTTGTAAAAATTACTTTCCTTCATTTAAGCTAGAACATTAAACCAGTAAAATTTATAGTATCTTAGAAATAGTTTCCCTAAATAAGTTTCTTAATAACAGCATTATCACACAAAATACTGTTATTGGTTTTC
>JAQFYD010000466.1:0-18811 GCA_034694225.1 Bourletiella hortensis | reverse complement strand
AATCAATTGGTCAACCTCATAGTGTCGAAAGGTCTCTGAGCAAACAGTGGACATCAATGGTAAATCATCCAAACTAATATTCTCTTTGTCCCACACTGAAACCTTGTGTTGCTGTAGCCGTTTCATGGTCCATGACCTAAGAGGTAGTATACATTAGTGGAATGAATCCTGTGTAATTCACCTTCTTCGACCATCCGAAACGTTTAGATTCAAATGAATTTTTCCAGGGTCAAAAACGAGGTCACAATGTCTGCCATTAACCTTTAGCCATCCTCAGATTCATGAAATATGAATTGTGAACACCAAAACGTTCCCGTACTGCGGATGGAATTCAGTAAGTCCACCATTTCTATATTAATTCTTATCCAATTCCACTTGCTCCAAAACACGCGGAAGCTTACGAATGTATGGAAATATCCTTGTATGGACAGGTGCAAGGTTTTATCACGGAGCACCTCTCTCAGCAGTCCGTGGGTCTTGGACAGAATGAATCTTGAACTTCCGTAGATGGCCATTTTATTTTTTATGCACTTTCACATCCGATCCTGTAAGGTAAACCTTAAATGGACTCGGGTCAACGTCAGTTCAAAGACATTGCAGTCGTTCATCTGTGCATAATACCTCTTGAGGCACCCTGACCGCTAGCTCCATTCATCATGACTTTAGCCTATTTTCATGAGCTGTAAATTCCACTGTCCACGCTTATTGTTAGGAAAGATTTTATAGCCAACATGCCAGAGTTACCTCCTGTTCAGCCATTGCTATTATTATTTACAGAAGCTGAACAACGTGGAGCCCTTTACCAACCAGTAGTTGAGGGAACAAAACATGGAAAATTTTCAGAGGACTCGGGTCCTCTGAAAACCAATAATGTTAAACAAGTGGACCATTGGACTCATTGAACTTCCCTCCAGGATATCCTACTTACTGTATTTGTCTCTGCCGACACAGAGGAACTCTATAAGTACGACAAAAATTCACGGTTGTTCTTACCTGTCATTTCACTTTTCAGTTTCCATAGTGTCTCTCTCTCCCTGTGTCTCCTGTTTTTAGAATATCATGTACATATGCGAGTTCTAAATTACAACAATGCTCCACAGAGGCAGCAAGTGGGAAGCTAATAATGTAGCTAGCAATGGATGGATGTGCTTGAAAAAGACATGCAAAGGCTGCATGCACTCAGAATTGTATACAGAAGAGGTAAGTTAGCAGTAGTAGTAGCTAAACTAACGAGGCAACCCTTTGAAAGATTTTACTTGCATCTCCCTCACAATGAAGGTACAACAAACCCCCTTTCGTAAGTTGAACATTTATACTTAACAGGGAAGCCCATTCACCATCGTCATCATCATCACCGTACCCTCACTGTCTGTACTTGACTATACGTGGGGTAATTGTGATTACAAGCTCAGTCTCACGCTGGTACGGACACTGCAAAGCAGACACGGACGGTCCTGCTATTGCTCAGCATTGTAGACACTGACACTACTTTACAATTGCTTTGCATTGGCATCATATCAAAATTATATTTTTTCATAGTTACAAACAAACCCTTCAGTCTCCTTTATATCGTATAGTTGATACATAAGATATCTAACTTCAGTTAAACTACTACCCATCCGAGTGGTTACCGGATTTTGAGTTGGATTTTGGAATTATTTAAATTTATTATTATAATTTTTTGCGGTGCTTACATGTCCTCAGGACAGAGAGTAATCATTCATCTAGTTGCCACAAGTCTTTGTCAATAGCCTTAAAAGTGTGTTGAAAAATAATTTCACAGTGTCACTGCTAAGCCTTCCGCGCCTTGGTACCTGACTTTGTCAATATCATCGCATAAGAAACTGTGTTTGAACGTTGCTGTTGAGGCTTTGCGGAGTGTGCTCAAAAGTGTACAAGTAAACAACTGTATGTGAAGTGCTCTGTTTATTTGCCTTTCGATTGTGTCCACATGGTCCGCTCTTCCCGCTTGGACTTCATAACGGTATGACAAGATGCCCTGTAGCAATCATAATATTATTGTTAAAGATCTCTAATAATTCCATCATCATCATCACCGTGTGTTCTTCATCATTCACTCTCGCTATTGTAAAAATGAAACGTTAAAATTAGGACTTCTTCATGGACAATGGAATGGATAACCCATTTAGCCAATTTCCAAAAAATCAACTAAAATTTTGGTCTTATTAGCTGAAAATGCAAGTTCAGAGAATAGCGATGGAAGTCAATAGAATTTTCTGGGTTACCTTTCATTACAAGTTCTTAGACACCACGGGAAGGGTTGCCGTAGGTCTGACTCGACCCTCTTTATTTAAAGCCCAACTTAATCACGTACCTATGGCATCAGCATCAGAGTAATAAAAACTTCATTTAAATATATTGACTGAGATAACATTACTCCCTTCCGTGGTTCAATTGAATGAATATTGCAGCAGTAAACAGAATAGTCAGGTATAGAACTGCTGTGACATGCTAAATCTTGATTGCAGTCTAGCTTCTCGCGTCTTCCATTTGGAAAACACTTAAGCCGGAAGTGAGCCGTAGCTATTTTAGGAGGTCAAAAATCAGATGTGAATAATAAAGTAAAATATGTACGAAAAGGTAGACTGAACATTAAAAAAATCTCGAAATGGACAGTGTGATGAAATTAGTGCAAAACTGCAACTTGTGCAAATGTTTATAGATGAGTGAGAATAATTTACGTTTGCTTTGTATCTACATTATCATTATCACGTGCTGCTACTACTTTTAACACAAGCTTTCCAAAGGTTGAGCAGAGAAAAATCACGAGAACCTACAAATGCATGAGGGTTGCAAGCAATGATGGTTTTTAAATTTATGTATTCAATATCCGCTAAATGAATAAAAAAACCATGTAGGGCACAGGATCTCTGCCTATCCTCATCTTCTTATATGGAACGATCAGAACCACACTAAAGGTTTTTGTGGTATTTACATGAGAAACTACGATGACAGCAATAGCTATAGCGTTGAATCTGAAGGGCGATTTTGTCAAGCCTCCCCATATGTAATAGAGTCGGAAGGCAGAGGGAAATCATGTCTTTGCATAGCTCGTAAGTACTATACATGCAAAGACTACCAATAAATGGAATACCATCATATCTTTAAAGAGGCTGCTGCTGAGATTTACAACACTGCAGTATTGTATTTAGTAACGAAGAAGAGGGAAAAGGTCGTGTTGCTGGTAGTGAAACGCATCTCTTACAATGTTGTTGATAGTGATGATGGCAACCGGCATCAACGGGTTGATCAAGATTTTTTTTTGTTAAATTTTTATGACAGTTGTGTGCAGCTTTGGACTCCCTTCTTTGACCGGGGCTTGACACCTTAGTCGTCACCATTCTTCCAAATAATAATTCTCCTCATCGATTTTTCGTGTCACACACTTTACAGACTCAAGTTTTCCTAATGCCTCAAGATCAACAAGGGTGTCATCATATACCAATTTGAACTGTTGCCTGTGCAAATCTTGTTCTGCATACAATCTCCTTGCCATTATTCTTGGCACTGAATAGTGACAAAAGAGAAAATAGCTGTGTTTGTGTGCGTCTGTGTGCTAATTACAAGTCATCAGTTACTATCAAACGAGAAGACGCAGAAGAAGAAGAAAAAGAAGAGCTGTGAATCCAATATTAACTATTAACTTCTGTCCACTGGAATACATGCATTACGTGTCCTTCTAGAAGGGAATGAAAAAACCTCATGCACTCATGTAAACATGAGTGATATCTGGAACAACTCTTCCGAGAAGATTCAACGTTTCAGTAGCCAAACAAAACCTGGGGCATTTGGTATCTCCCTGTATGTCTACCTCAGTGGAGCATTTGATCATCCAGCAGCATACGGAAGCTTGGGTACAGTGAGATGAAAAGTAGCTGCAATTAATAATACTTTAGAAGATATCAACAGCATAAAGAACAAGAACAAGTTACAGGCTCAACCTTAGCACTTGTCTACAATTATTATTATTCAGTACTATCACAAGAGATTTCAAGTTCAAACTCAAGGAACGACGAACATTTTATGTAAACGAAGAATAATAGCCATTGTGAGAGCGAAAAGCTTCAAGAAATTGGGCAAAGGACAACGGAAAAGTAGTCAAAACTGCTGGGACAAAAGTGAATTTTTCTGCACACTTTCAGCCAGCGTTCTGCTCCAAAGAATCCACCGTGGGCAAAATGAGTACAAAAGAATGAGTTGAAACAACACAAGTTAGTTTTCTACTATACAGGCGGTGAGTTCCATGAATGAAGCAGACGAAGAAGCTGTACCGAAGAATTATTACAGTGGAAACCCAAGCTTTTGTTACTATTCTGGCGTGAAATTCTATTGTTTGATAAGAAATTTTTCCCCAAATTCCATAAATAAAAGATAAACACAGAAGATTTATTTCCGTAAACACAAGAGCGTCAGGCACACTTGAATATTAATAGTAATTATATTATTATATCTCGCCAGAGCAGCTCCCCCCATTGTGCTTCTCAATATAAGTGATTATTACTCGTCGTATTGCCGTGAATGCGCCAAAACTTACTCAGCCGGACTCTAGAGTTTCAAGGGACGTTGAGCACTTGTGACTTCAACTGCTTGAAACATATGAAATTGACTATAGATTTGGAAGAATCGCTGAAATTACATTTATAGTGAAAAACACATACTTTACATCCCAGCTGAGACTTCTGACTCGTGTACAAGAACAACAATACAAGCGCCTAATAATTCTACATAGGGACGCCAAAAGTTCTTTTTCATTTACAATAATAATACAGTCACAGACGAGAAGATAGACGTTGAGGCAAAGAAGTAATACACAGATTCAAGTATACGGAGAGAAAGATACATAAAGCAAGAGCGTGCATGCGATTACATATATATGTACACAACTCTAGCATAAAGTTAGTGGTCATCCACAAAAGTTTTTATTATTTTCCAAGTGAACGTTGTTGTTGGATCAGAGTTGCTCACCCCGGCCTGCACAATGTTAAGAGCGGTTAATTGGGGTGAGAAATTGGGTCATGTGTTTGGTGGTCATCACGGTCGTATCTTGAGGATTCTCCTTCTCTTTCTCTGCTCACTCGGTGTCCTGGTGGTCATATACCGGGCTCGTACGGAACGTATCAACAAGGAGAATGCTACCGCCAAGTATCAACAGAAAAGGTCAGCAACTTGATCTTAATATTACACATCTTTATTGTCTACGCCATTATGATTAATTTTTTTCCTAACGCCATCACCATATGTATTACCTTCTCCCTCATCGCTCTCCCTCTCTGCATATTATTCCTTGTTTCATACGTCATCATACTAGTATCGTACTTCTAATAGATTTTACTGTTATTGTTATTATTATTATAATGCATAGCGTGTGATTACACTATAACACCTCTCATGGCAAATCCATCCTCCTTTCTTTCCATATTTATATACCACCTTCCCTCTCATGTATAATTAGCCAGCCATTGGAGAACTAATAAGTAAATGTATGACAATGTCTGTCTACCTGCACTGCTAAACTTACACGAGCCTCACAGCCAAGTGAATACTAGCAAAGCCCAAGCAGCATACAGACAAGCTAGCTATCAAGCAGCTATCTATTTATTTATTACCTCCATACATCCATCCATCTACCCATAATCATCGTGTATATGCATGCATGAATTAAGCAAGGTCCACCACCGTCACTTGTAACTGCCATTATTACGTAGCCTACATGGAATCGTGATAGTAGTGTCGATGGCGAAAATTTTTTAACCATTTTTGATGCATTCACTACTTGCTTCAATGCTTCAAAGCTCACCAAAGTCACATCTTATAATCATATGAGAAACCGAAAGGGATAAATGACCAAAAATCACATCTTCTCCTGACCATAGTAGCACTCAAATTTTCAGACTAATTTGGCCTACACATGTTGCTAACTAAAATAGTAGTAATGCCCTCCCTCAGGCTCATTACTTTTTATTTATAATAATAATGTCTAATTCTGATCCAGCCAGTCATGAGAATTACAGTAAAAATCAAGAAATTGTCATAGCTTTGCACGTCGGCAGCCGAGGTGGCTCATTTTTGACAGGTCAATCTGTGAAGGTCATCAGATGGCACTGATTTTTATAAAGGTTTCTAGGCCCATTTTATGCCAAACAATGTGGTGCTAATGCTTTGAAACATACTTTTAATTATATGAAAGAAAGGAGGTGCTTCTTCAGCCCTGATGATGATAGCTTGAGCTACTAATTATTATAATTATTATTGCTATTTGTATTCTAAAATAGTAAGGGTTTGGAAAGGATCCGTGTTAGTACAGAGGTATATAATTTCATTGTACATTTTACCAAGGAGAAAACATATCAGTCATTATAATGGTGTAGGATGCAAGTTGGTGGTACACGGGCGGAGGACGATGACCAAGATGATCATTCTTATAGCCCAAATTGCTTGCACATTAATTTTTTTTTAAAAACGTAATCCATTGTAATTATAGTATGTATTAATCAAGGATCGTCTTTGAGAATCATATATAGTTCACGACAAAATCATCAAGCTACAATTAACTTCAAGTTTAATAGCTAGCTCATCTTGCAGATACTTCACCTTCTTCTTCCCATAAATGCTAACCCTGTAGTACACTATCCCTTGGCGAAAGGAATCTTGAAGATGGACAACAGTCTCTCTTAAATTCATCCTTGATGATGATGGAAAATAATGAAAATTCAGGTACATTCCATCAAGTTAGATAATAGATTGAAAATAATTCTGGCTGAAGAAAAATCGTGTGTAGGAAGTGAGCGGTGTTGAAAGGTGTGTAAATTAAAATGAATTTGATTGCAAGGTGCATTGAAATTAATTCAAGTTCTAGTTCAGCAGGGGAGTCTGGCAGCAAGTCTAGCAGGGGAATGGAAAAGTTGAATCCTTGAGTTGTGTTGTTTTAAATTAGACAAAATGTCTAATTATTATAACAATCAAGATAATTCTAAAGTATATAGAGCGTCGTTTACAGAACGCACACACATAGAATAGTGGGTGAGTAGTGTAGGTTACGGTTCTTACTGCTACTCATGCTACAAACATGCAAAACATTTGAGACGTTTATTTTCTACGTATAAACAATGGATGAAGAACACGAAGAGATGTACTTCCTCAACTCTCACTACTGCTTACTTCTCCTACTGTTAGTTTAGCCTAGAATAATAATAAAACTACATATTGGACTGTGTATCCGGCTTTGTCTCGCTTAGCCCATTTCATCATGTGAATAGCCAATTTGACTCATTTGAAAGTCATTGTTTTAGGTGTCCGTGTGCTTAGGTCCTTTGCTTACACTGCCGCGCTCTTGACTCTTTAATAATAAATACAAAGTGATACCAATTAATTCTAAGGGCAAGCATGCAGTGAGAGCATTTGAATTACTTTTTAGGGACCTGCCTACTTCGTCTGCTATCGTCATTCATGATGTTGTTCAAATCAGCCAAAATTTTACAGTGACACCATTCACCCATTTGCGTAGTCATAGTTCCTGAGCTGCGTATACGAAAATCTACAAAAATTTTAAATATTCACGTCGGGCAAATTCCCTTGCATCTTCTGGCTAGAAGTGGCAGGCTCAGTCTAGCAGTGCCTCTAATGGAATGCCCCGATTTTTGTTTGCTGAAGCATTTGTGGATTCAAGAGAATTACTACAAAAGTAGAGTTGATGTATATAGTTTGAAAAGCATTTGAAAATTCCGTTTGCTCCTTCATTAATGCATGGCGGCAGTAATAGGATCTACTGAAGAGGAAAAGGAAGAAGCTTGCTATGGTGGTGGACCATGTTGCTTTTTATATGACTTGTTTATAGCTGTAGGAATTCTTAGTGCAAATATTTGGAAGGCATGAAATTCCACTTGTGACTGCAGTAGGAATATTTGTTAGACTAACTTAGCATGGACAGTGCTTCGTCGTCTGGGTGTAATCTGGATAATAAATTCATAGGAAGCGTCTAGGCCTCGGACGTTAAACATCCGTGCCGTAAAACTAAAAGCTATGCTACGCATTCTGTGGTTTTAAGCTAACAGACACTACTGTTGGCATCATCTCATCTGCTGACTTCCTTCCACTTCCACGTAGCTACAAGCTTCCCTTAATGAACGACCTCATCATCGTTCATCCATTGTCCATACGTAACATGTAATTAATGCATACCCGAGCATTATTAAAACTACTACTACATGAGATTTGATGCAGAACGAAAGCCATAACCTAACAATAATTACTGCTGGCTCCATTTTTAGAATAATAGCTGAATTCATCTTTTGATAATTGTTGATAATAATAAAAATAATTACACCTCTGTTCAGAGGTGGCAATGCAAAAATTTTGCATAACATCTCAAGTGAATACATCTGTTATAATTACTTCTCACATTGAATATTGTATTATTGATGAGCTATTTCTTGGAATGTCAAAGCTAACTCTGGAACAATAATGATTAACTTGGGCTGTGACTATAAGCCTAAGAGTCATTTCAATTAACTCCAACTTGAGTTAGCTACTCCAAGTAGCACATGAGGTTTGACACGGAAAGTCATATGATTACTGCACTTATCCCCCAAGTGCGTAATATAATTTTCTTCTCTTCGACTCAGTGACTCCAAGGGGAAGGGAAGAGGCCAGAACAAAAGTAATAGTAGCTACTACTGCTACAGGTTAAAGACAGAAAAGATTATCATGCTTCGTGTATGTGTGTATTTACAATTAAACAGTTGAAGTAAACCACAGAGAAGGTCAATTGGTTCAGTCAGCGTGTCCATGTAAATGATTTCAACTAGCACCATCATAAGCATTAGGGGAAAAAAGTACAACGCCGTGTATAGTAGTAGCACTATTTTGCTACATTCATTAATGTACTAAATACATGCGAAAGTGCTTTACAGGGGCGAGCAGGGAAGAAAGGGAGAGAGACAGAGAGAAGAACGAGCAGACTGATGAGAATCTCGTAGTCGAGGGGTTCTTGAACAATACCTCGGTCTGTGCTTTTTTAAGGGTCATCGTCGCACTCATGCATTATGGATTTACATTTATTTTTTTTCTTCTTATTACTAATTTCCCCTGAAAAGTCAAATTATTATTATCTTCATCATTTAATACAGCTACTAAGGTTATATTCTAAGGTTTACTGCTGTCTGAAACTGACGTAATCACAACATTATCGTTCGCCTCCACCGCTGCTGTAGCATCATGACTTGAGCTTCTACACGGCGAACTTTCAGGTGAAAACACATTTTTTTCAGTGCCATCTCAAGACCGTTTGCCACAATCAGATTCTTGTCTAGATTGATAGCTACCTATGCTGTAAGCCTTTGGGTGCGTGAGAGATGAACATATATTAGAGGTTTTTAATAATAATTTCAGGAGATACTTTAGGATTTTCATACTCTCAACTCGAATCCAGTTGGTATCAGCTAAAAAGGTAAATAATGAGACGAAAGGAGAAAGAGTGTTGAAAACATCCTTGGATTTGAGGGTGTAGCAGGAGCAGGAGTGTTTTACATAATAATAATTATTCATAACTGTAGAAAATGCAGTGAAACAAACATTGACATAAATATTACTATTATTATTTCTACTACTACTGCGAGGGAGTGTGGAATTGTATGGTATAGCTAGTACATGATGAGGGAGGTTGCCGTCGTCAGAATAGTACTATAACTACAGGACTTGCTCGGACACCGTGGCCTACATAATTCAATGTTGTTTCTTCTTCTGCTGGGCGACATCTGAAATCATTTCATGTTTCACTTTTTAAACAATCCTAACAACACCCCCTCTTCCCTTATGGTAACAACACAATCGTAGCAATGATCTGTAGGAATATAAGGGCTATAATTACCCATGACACGATTGATCTGGACTGACAAGCATTCATCTGTATACGTAAGCCTGCATACTACTCTTGTATCATTGTTGAGTCAGGGTAATCATGTGTGAAGCGAGTGTTAACATCGAGCGAGAGAGCAAGTGAGACCTTTGATTTTGCTCACATAATAATAATTCCAAATTCAACATTATCGCAGGTAGGGTTCGTGTACTTGGCATTGTCACAGTTGAGTAACAAGAATGCACTTGTGTCCCCTAAGGCTACTTCGATATCCATTTTGAAATGTTAATTTAAGGATATTGTCTTCATTGTAATAACTTCGCTATCTATTGCTATGAGTTCTTGAAATTTAGGCTATAGCTATATGTCTGGAGAAGTTTTGTTCAATATTGGTTCAAAAGTCAAGTACATAATAATTGTCAGATGATTAACATTTTCAGGACATAGCTATAATAACTCTGAATGATTACATTTGAGAAGTGGATGACATGTCTTACCTTCGCTTTCAAAGTGTGACAGAAAGATCAGTCAGGGAAGAAGTTTGAATGGAATGTATCAATTTTATCATGAAAATGAGCCATTGCCACTACTATAGTTAGATGAAAATCAGGTCAAAAATGGCATGTTAGCTAGTAGAAGGACTCTATTGAAAGTCACTGCTGCTTCTTGTTCAACTGGTTAACAGGTTGTACACTCTTCTGTCAGTTTAGCCAACATCATTAATCCTATTCTAGTGTTAATAGTACAACTAGATTAATTAATCATGTCAGTTCCCTTGCCATAGGAACATTTCTATCATTAATCCCTTTTATCACATTCGAAAAGTTCCCGAATAGCTATATAGCTATGATCCATTCTCCCGTTCATGGCCTCATCACTAGTAGTTAGTTATGTTGGTGTTTGTATTACATGTACAAAGGTGACGGAGTCTAATAGAAAAAAAATCATGTCGGCGGCAGGAGCAAATAATTAAGAGTGATCGGGTTCCCTGCTGTTTTGTTGTCATTGAGACTAGTCCATCGACACTCCTGTTATCTCCTTTACCCTTGAATCCATCTTTTGCAGTAGATTGCCTATCAAGGATTCCATTATTACAATTCCAACAGAATGCAATTATTACTATGCGTAATTTATGGCTAAAAATTCTTGTGCTTTTGAATAATGTGAAATTAGTTGGATCAATGGATTGTCGTAGTACCACTCGTGCAACTTACTGTGATACTCGAGATGTAATATATTAATGATAAAAGATGGTTCTAATTCCGGTCTTGTTGCGGTGATGACACGCTAAGGGAGTAGCTATTATTTCTGCGAGTGTCCCTTGTAAACATGATAGAGCGTCTGAAGAGTAGAGAACTGTGCTATTATATGATGTCCCATAAATCAAACCAGACGTGTAGTTCAGATGTGGTTCCGCCACTAATTTCGGAGACCGTACCCAGGTGAACCAGAAACAATTACTTGAGCACTTGGATTAACCCATTGCATCACCGCATGTGGTCAAGACCAGTAGTATAGTAGTATAGTAGTACAGAATGATAGCACAGAAGTTCTTGTCATCGTCTTTTCTGGTGTATAAAAACTCTAGTAAAAAATACACCTCAACGTGGTATTACGAGGCCCAAGGGGATGCCTCATGTGCCAAGCAAGCAAGCGCTTCCTGCTTGCTCTTTTCCTTACCGTATTGTAATCATAGCTACCTACGCAAATAATGTGCACATTCTGACGGCATTACCTTTAAGTGTCATATGAAAAACTTTCGCTATGAAGGTTTTTTTTTGCATGCGGAGATAGAATCTGCTGCTGGAAAGAACTAAGCAGGAATTGTCTTTCTAAGTTTTTATGCGCTACAGGATAACTCTCTTAGGACTTGAGTAAGTTCAGTTATAACAGACAGAGCGGCAAGATCACCGTTCCAACGGGGCTCAAAATATGTTATGCAATGCGGCTTGGCTGAATATTTTCCAAATATTTCATGATGACTCTGATGGCATTCATTTCCTCTCTGTATCCCCTTCCCCTTCCATTTGTTTTGAAATGGCTGTGCAATAAAATTTAAAAAAAAATTAATTGCAAGAAAAAGCATACACATAGAATTTTGTGGTTTGCTGCGGGATTGCTCTTGAGCAACAACAATGGGTTATTGAATTTTTTTATCTTCCAGATGAGGCCATAGTTAGAATTTCCAAGATGGAAGTGATCATTATGTGGAGTCAGGATCATATGTGGGTTGAAGGGAGTCAGTAGTTACAGTGTGAACAGAAACATTTATTATTAAGGAAAGTCTCTTGCTATAGAAGAACATTTAATTTCTGAGGTGAAACAATCATGTTGTTTTCCTACTCAGCTCTATCTTGATGGACTGCTGTGGTTAGCATGTATAATATGTCCTTCTGTGGGCTGTTAAAGAACAAAAGTTTGTGTTCAACTTTGATTATTGTAAACTTTTCCAAGATTTCAAATGCATCCTCCATACGGATAGTTAGAAAACAGGAATAATAATAATTAGAAATCAAGATGATGATTATGATGATGATGATGACGGCAACGACATATATTCTGTTATGGCTGTATAGGATATGCGTGAGCATTATAATTATGCAGTCCTACTGCATCATGCATACACTGAATTCAAAGACATCCGCATCTCCTGTCTTGTTCTCCTCTGGTTTTTGTTGTTGTTGTTCTTCTTCTTCTTGTTGTTGGATATATACCTTGTATCTCTCTCTCTCCTCTCTCACTACTCTCTTGACCATAATCTGCTAAAAGTTAGGCTAGTCCACTTTATATGGCAGTAGTGAATGCATTGCTGCTACTCACCTGACTACAACAACGATAGCATTAGTCAGGGAATCAAATGTGTGCATAGCTACTACATAGCTACAACGAAGGAAAATTATTGTAGTTCTTTGTGCTGCAATATATGTATACCATAGGTTGTACCGGAGAGACGAATATTTTACTGATTGAAGCTGTAGCTATGTGTGTTCTTTCAGTGTGTGTGTGTGTGTGTGCATTACCACACAGTAGGACACATGTTACTCCACACGTTTGAATCAGACTGTACCAACATAAAATATAACACGGTTGTCAATGTATGCATGACAATTTTGTGTGCAAAAATGTGTAGGTGGTTCCTATACTTCTGTCTACGTCAGCATAGTTCACTTAAAGTACAGTTTTGAACAGCAACATTAGCTACCACCACGAACAATGCATTTGTAAAATTAACGAAGAATATTATACATAGCTATACATGCAAATCTGTTTTCTCTGTTATGATTCACCATAGTAACTTCCACACTGCCCTTTCTGCATGCAAGTATAGATGCAAGCCTCACTCTTCTTTTGCATCCTCATTCAGGTTATGCTTTCAATTTTGTGTTTTGCTTACACAGTACAATGGCTCATTATTATCATTTTTTCACTCCCAAACTGGAATGAAACGGGAAGGAACTGGTCCGGCTCAATCATTCTGATTTTTAAACGGTTCCTCTCTCACTTGACAAGTAACTGTTCAACTCTCTTTCTTCTTTTTTTTTTTTACTTTTTCATATCACGCATTATCATCATCACTATCAGTCAGTCATCATCACCTCGAAGAAGATTCCAAGTAAACTCTTCGTCTTATTGAACTGCAGTGTTTTTTTCTATCTATCTGAATTGTGAGCTTTGCTATATTGTTTGGGGGTAAAGTCGGAGTGAAGCATAGAAACTTATGAAATGAGTCATACTCTGAGTTTGTATGGAGCACAGTGTGGACGTGCCCATCTTACAACATGATTTTTACTAGAATAGGTGAGTGTGTCATTGGTGACAAGTTTAAGTTGCAATGCAGTACTAGCACAGCGGGACCAGAAAGTTTTTGCACATGCAGGCAGGAACAATAAAACACAAGTCATCTAAAGTCATGCATGTCGGCATCTTTTATGTTCTACTACAGTGATCCTGCCAAAGTGGGTCTTGGGAAAGACCTCAGGACATGCAAAGACGTCGTCGTCCAATTTGCATATATGCACGTACTCCCTGTAATTTTGACTATGTGCCTTGTAGCAAGAATAAAAATAGTAGTCACAGAGATGGTCATTAAGCTATAGTATGTGTGTGACCATTTGACATTTTACTTTTTAAAGAACAGAAGAGCAATTTTCCTTTTTTGTTGCTTATAATTTGCTAGCTTGCGCTGTAGACGGAGTGCACATTATGCCCTTTCTTGATGTAAATGAGTCAGTGAGAATGCATGCGAAAGGATCATACCTTTCTTGCAAGATAGCTGCTATGATGGCATTGCCAGTCGTCGTCTCTTTTTCGCAAGCTTTTAAGCTTCCTAATAATTCTAGCCGCGATGGACACATAGTTCTGCACACGGAATAAGTCCAAGTAAGTTGCTTGCTATTGCTAACCTCAAGCTAAATGTTGTGACGAGTGACAAAAGATTTAAATATATTTACCAAGAAATTTCAACATTAGTCCATCCACGCATGAGGGTTCATTAGCTTCTGTAGTTATAGCTCCATCAAGCAGCCAAGTTACACAAAAGTTCTTGAATGATCATTAGATTTCGATTAATAATAATTTGATAAGTTCTGAGCCTTCGCATGTTTGCCCTTCTATCTTTGGTTTCCTCAAACGTGTGTGGTGGTGAACTGACGTGTGTGGTAAATATGAGAATTTGCGTACGTGCCGCAAAGATGGCCAACACTCGTTCGTACACTTTGTTCGTGTTCGACACCAGCAATAATAATGGCATAAGATCCAAGTGTTATGAATGGGCTCTATCCTGCTATACGATTACAGATGTGTTCATTTCTCTGCGTTATTTTCAGCCAATCCATTCCATACATGACATGGTCTCACATGAATCTAAAATTTGATCTCAACTAATCACCGTGATCACGCTTAAGGGAGTATGTATATGTGATAGATGGGATTACGTTATGAAATGGCTTGATGAAATGGTCCTATAAACGTTCATAGTCTGTATCTGCATGGCTTTGGAATGTGAACATTTCGAAACTTGTATCAGAGTTTAAAGGCTTTTGGCTCAAGTCTTTCCTGACCGTTATATCACAAGGAGACGGGAAATGATGCTGCACCTTACAAGGATTCAGTAGTAGGAATGATAAAAACGGCAATGCTAAAAACACAAGTTGCGTATGAAATGCGTGGTTAAAGTTTACAGCTTCATACTTGTACGTGTGGCATTAGTACAGAGGGGAATCCCATGTTAATGGCCTGCCGTTAATTTTAATGCCATCATTGAAATGAAGGATTATACAAAGAGCCGTGAACAATTATTATGCTAAAAGATGAAGATGAATGTGCGTGTGTGTTGGTGTGAATTTGCGTGTAACTCAGTCAAAGTCCTTTGCAGCTCTAAACTTTCGAAGCATTTCTTCGTCAAAAGTCCACCTTTCACGTAGTGTTTCTCATTCTGCGAAAATTCCTGCTAAAGAGAGTAGAACTCATGATGCTGGAATTACAGTAAGTTGCTATCTTTCTAGCTGTTGTTGTAACTCGCCAACAGGGAAAAGTTTGTACGCCAAGGTCCACTGTGATTCATTGCTTTCAGGCAGGAGTAGTAATGCCACCGAGTGGCTCCCAGCATTAAAGCCTTCCACACCTCTAAATTTGACATGAGAATTTAGGAAGAATGTGATCCGATAATTACACCGCTACAATATAATCGTTCGTGTCAGTGCAACAATATGAACTCAAATGGAAAACGCATCACTTTACCACGGCGTGAAGAAAAAACTGTTATTCAGTACGGTCTGGTTTCAACAAAATGAAATCTTAAACGCATTTTCCCTGCCAGGCTCAATGTGACATCTTGGCGAAGAATGCCCAAATGACAAGCGCTGGTCTAGTATGTCACAGTAGTAGTCACAGAAACGATAATCAAGGGATGAAATGTAATTAGCTAAGTGAGCAATTAAACTGTAAAATGTGTAAGATTGTACATGAGTTAAACTGATGGCCAGAATAAAAGACTAACTATTTGTCTTTGGGTACACACAATAAGATGTGATGCTCGACCAGTAGCAAGGGAAGACTAAGTGCACAATGAACTTCCTTTCACAAGAGCACATAGCAATTATCATTTCTTATAACTTTCTCACTATATAACAGAAGAACAGGCAAAGACGAGGGACATCCAGGCAGAGAAACGTAGCTAGTAGCTACAAATGTGGAATGACTGGCCATTACTTTTACATATAACTTAGTCTCCCTTCCTAACCTACTCATTTTCTATTTCAATGATCTTGTTCCTCATAAGCTGGAGAGTTTTCCTTCCTTCCTTAATAGCTCAGCAAAGTCATACCACAAGTACCAGTGGTATAGACCTAGGAGGGTCCCAAGTAATTTGGAAAATCGTAAGGGAAGAAGTATAACTTTTAAAGTTAATGTTACAACTGTCTCTGTATGAAAATATTTATGAATTTCCCAAATCAACTCCAAACTTGATTACACTTCGTTAGTTCTCCCAAAAATTGTCTTGTTATTTTACGAGAGAGAAAGCCGCGACGACACGATCCTATTTTGAAGATTTAATGATGTTTTATAGTGATTGTAAAGGATTCTGTGTTGACATTTCTTTTTCGTCTTATTAAATACCCTGCGGTGGTTCCAAACCAATTTCCTTCGTATTGGGTCCACTATACCTTTGACAGTCTCACTTGTAGCTATCTCTAGTACTCTGTACTAGAGCTGTGAGCCACTCAAAGAATCTGTCCCTCACTCCACAATTTCTTGCCCCTAATTATGAGGTGTTTTTCAAAGGATTTCTTTGTGAGCGATATGGCGGCATTAATTCTTTTTTATAACCAGTCAATCCAGCTACTCAATTCCGGTAGCGACCTCAACCTGCTCGACCTGCGTGACGTCTATACTTCAGTGTCTTGTATTGCATTGTGAATGCATTTATTCACATGCACTTTTATTCATGAAAATTATTGCTTCGTATCTTCACTATACTCTTCCCCCCCCCTCTCTCTCTATATTTCTCTGACGTACACATTAAAGTTTCTTAATTTCAATCTCGCCGTTGCAAATTGCCTGTAGACTTCAGGAAGCAATAAGAAAACGATAATATGCAGCGATTACTCACATGATGATGAGGGGCAAGAGACGGTCTTCCTTTACCTGCAAAGTGCAACCAAAGGTTGAAGAAGATGGCTGCTGAGACTCTTCCGTGCAAATTACTCCTATTCTACACCTCATAGCTATATTACATGAGCCGCCTTTTATCACTGCAATTTTCTGCTCGCAAAGTAGCATTCTACAGTGAACCCATTGGTCCTTCATAAGCTGCTACTGTAGCACTTCATGTAAAGTGACGCTAGTTATTGCACAGTGAGCGTCCATGAGCCGTAAACTAAAGAATCGGAGAAAAATCATACGGAATGGAAATGCACGCACTTTAGTTGTCATCCCAGTCGTTGCCATTCTCGAATTTGAAGGTTTTGCTTGTAGCTATAATCTTTGCGAAATAATTTGAGACGAATTTTAATAAACTTATGAAACGAATTCAAGCTATACATTCACCATTGGGCCGGACATAATTGATGTCAATGTAAGTAATAGAAGAGAAAATGTCATGGCAGAAAGAGCTGTTGAGAGCAAGAAAATAGTAATAATATTAGTAATAATAACGACGATCGTCCGTGGAGGGAGGGCATGGACTATTATTATTGGAAATGAACATGGTGTGAACACCTGGGGATATGTTGAGGACGTTATTTTCTTGAACTGAATTCTTGAACATAACAGAACTTATGCCTCGAGGCAATAATCATACCATGTGCGATGAATCAATCGCCTTTGATAGCGTGTGTAGGCCATCATGCCATGTGGTATAGAAGCACCATGTAACTAAAAATCTATTCACGTCATAGTAAAATGCAAAAGAGTAATATACATATACATATATCATCTATCATATATAGTAGGCTGTTGTATAAAAGCAACAATAATAATGACGTTGATGGCGACAATGGTCTGCTATTCAGTAGAATATACATAACTGCCCTACTGTCGGTCTCATTGAATGACACTAGAATGTTATAATAATAATAATATCAAGCACTGTTATGTCCGATTTCCCCTTCCCTTCATTTATTCTGAGTAAATATAGTTACCTGAGAGATTTCTATGGCTTCTGGCTCCATGGAAAATAAAGCTAGTCGTTAGAGAAACTCTAAGTGGATGTGTAGCTATAGCAGTAGCTACTATGTTTTGGCCTACGCAAGCAATAGCAATAAAATAGTGGCGACAGGAAACTGACTGAGGGAGCACTGTAGGTGGAAATAGGTTGAAAACTTTTCTGATCTAAAAAAATACATGAGTTATACAGGTGGACTTAAACATCCGCAACTTGCTCTTTCTGTTCCATTAGCAATGAGTGATGCAATCTGATTTTTTTCTTTGTTATAAGATTGCCATTCAAATCATTATCAAAATGGTCACATGCGTCTAGTCTACGCACCTGCGTGTAATAATAACTTTGCTGTAGCTACTAGCACTTACGCTTGTTTTGCAATCTGCTTGATGTCATTTAAAGAGCACAAAGCATGATAGACTGTGATTGACTGACAACATGTCTCGCTATCCATCCGAACAGAAACTTTGTCTTTGCTTTATTATTACACTGATGATGAAGGGAAACTGCTGATTAATTCATTAGCACATCATAGCTGCTACAAGAAAAGACTGGTGTTCAATATTTGGCCACTCCTGTTCTTCTTGATGTTGTGGTGATAAGTGGCACCCTCGCATTTATCCGTTGTCATATGTAACAATAAGGAGTACCGTACGTTAACGACCTTCAGCAACAAACCTTGCTAATTTCATTTAAAAATAGCCCCGAACTGTCATCATGACCATCAGCGGTTTATTCAGTTTTCAACAAGAAAATGACCAATTGAAAGATCTTGG
>JAQFYD010000465.1:0-18825 GCA_034694225.1 Bourletiella hortensis | reverse complement strand
ACTACTACTACTTTTGTTTTGAAAAATAGCCTTTGGTTAAACTAAGGAGAATGAATTTTCAAAGGGAAATAATAATAATAATAGAAAAGTATATTATATGAGGATGAGGAAATCTTTGTAATAATTTTCAATGCCACCAGAAGTAGTAGTAGTAGTAGCTAGTATTTATGTCCCCCCATCATCCTTTCCTTTTAATCATGATGCAATCAGACTGAATTTCACTCTTGTTTCATGGCTTGCTCGCCCAACTCGTCAGCAGCTCATTATTTCCCTCCAGACAAAGAAGAAAAAGAGAAAAAGTAGAGGAAGAGACCATAGCTATTACTACACATATTTTCACGTATAGACTTGCATAATAATAATAATAATAATCCGACCAATTCGCACATGCAGTAGTAGTAGGAGCACCAGGAGGAGCATAGCATTTACTTATGGAAGAAGAGCACAGCTGGAGTAAAGCGACTGGAAAAATCTACTGGTAGGAAACAACAGTGCCATTTATCTTCACTTTCCACACACTCACTTTCCATATGTATGTAACTCAAGAGTATGGATGAGGACGAGCAAGTGGTAGCTCTGGTAGCAGTCGTGGTGCAGGGAACAATTTAGACTGAAGGGAAAAAAGTTTATTAGACTTTCACACAGGGACGAGAAGGACGAGAACGACGATGGAGGAGTCTTACATGTGGAATGTGCTGACAATGATGGATTAAAAAAAAATTTAAAACATGTCCTTCACATCAATTTTTCCCATTTCTCCAGCTCGTATGAATTCCTTATTCAATTATGATTACTATTATTATTATACAATACTTGAGAATATAATGTCTCACTCTGTCATAAATTCCGCAAATCCTATTGCATATGCCATTATGTTCGTTAGTGCATTGTCATACGGGCAGACAGAGAGAGGAAACGGGGCGCATACCGGAGAATATTGATCACTTGTATGCATTCAATCCTCTTTGGCATTGTGCATGCATGGGAGTTTTCATCAAATATTCCTCGCGTTGACAGGCATCATAGCAGTATTCCGCTCCTTGTTGCTCATCGCATTTCAGCATTTCAAGTAGTACTACAGAAAATGGCGTTTTAATATGTGCCAAAACTACTTGTAAATCATTAGAAAAAAATCGGAGGATTTAAAGCGAAAGTAATGCTGTAAGACGAAAAACTGGGGGGAAAAGCCTGGGCAATATTACTACTAGCTATTCCTATCTTTGACTCAGAATCTTCACGCCTGCTTAAACGGCCTGAATTCCTTTGAACATTTGTACTGCCACCATACGACCATCAAGAAACTGGATCGAATTCCGTCACAATTTCCTTGCAATAACCCACCAACAGCTCTGACAGCGGCACAAAGTCCCATACTCACTGCTCGCTCATCTATATGATGATTACGCTTCTGCAAACTGGAAAGACTTTGAGAATCTTATCATATTATGAAAAACGAGAGCGTCCTTGACGTTGTTTCGTAACAGCAAGCGTCGTCAGGATGATGAACATGAATGAAAGAGGGAGAATTCTGATGAGAGAAGAAACTTGATTACGTTGCTGTAGATTGATTCTTCCAAATAAAATAAGTGCCAGCGCAGCAAGCACTACTCCATAGGCTTGCATATATAGACCCGCTGCCGCTTAAGCAATGATGATGGAAAAGGGACTGGCATCCAAGAGATAGATTAACTTCTCTTCTGTGATTGCCTGTTTCACAGCAAAACTGCGAAAATACACGGTTCAAAGGGATGTGTTATACCTGTTGTACACACCATTCCCCCTGCTGTACACATTCGCTCGCTCACACACACATACCCAAGTCACTAATATAATTCAAGTGACTGAAACTTACATAGAGATGTGGAGTAGGGGGAAATATGAGGACAGAGTATAAAATCCACTCGTATGCGAGCCATTTTAATTACGAAAATCAATAACTAACCTAGGAAATTAGGATGAGACAGTTGAGTAAGCACAAAGCTGAGGTTGATTCAGCCGAAAAATTCGAGTTGACAATACTATAGTCGTCGTCGTCGTAGCAGCAATAGAAAAGACAGACTCGCAGCCCAGCTTTCTGTCATATATGGGCCTCCATTGTGTACATAACTGTTCGACCTTGAAGATATCTCTTTCGCTTTTTATTACTAACACCACACCATGCATAGCTACTACTACGACTCTGTGAGTTCTGAGAGTCTAACCCGGTGAAATCCCAGTACGCTCATATAGCAAGTGTATATTACGTACCATTTTTCCCCAATGGTTTCTTACTATTGCCTCCTCTACTTCTTCTTCTTCTGTATAAGTTTCCCTATGAGCATCTGTGTGTGTGTGTGTGTCTGCATACAAGTTGAAGGGAGATGACTACGACGGCGGTAAAGACGACAAGGGATGGAAGACGGCTGTAATGAAAGGAGGAGGAAGAAGAAGAAGAAGACGAAGAAAGGCATATAGAATATGGCTTGGTGTTAGGAAGTACAGCAAGTTAAAGAAGCTCCCTATGCACTAGTACAACTGACTTGTCCAAAAGCGAAAAGAAGAAAGTTGGAGAAAGAGCCTCTCAATCGATACTTGGACACATATATACTTGAGAACAGACTCGGGCGCAGACTTGCTCAAACTCCACTACTAATGCTTGCTCCTCTTCTCCGCTCTCCTCGTACTGCCGCCGCCTTCCTTCCATCCATATACCTTCCACAACCCGCTGCTGGAGTTTCCAGCTACAGCTTTCCCCTACTAGCTCACTTTCACCCGTTCAAATACAAACGAATAATGTCTCGCCAAGCAGAAGCAGCAATAGCAAGACAGAAATGTTCAGAAACTGAACAGCCAGCGAGTTCCTAAAGCCGGGACAAAATACTACTCCCTTCCAATGTACACAGACACACAGACATTTACAAATGCTTTGTATAAAGAGCCGGCTCATAATCGTAGCTTATTCGGAATCATCCTTAAAAAATCCAGATATGGACCACGTACGCGTACAAAAGGAAAGAAACGGTAATCCGAGTTTAGTATTTAACAAGCGAATTTCTCGGCTGATGTAACCATAGTTACTTTTTTTGAATAATATAATAATAATCCAACCACGGGCCGTTCATGTAGTAGCAGAAGCAAGCAGCAGCACCAACGACACAACATGGAAAGCAATTACAGAGGAGCATGTGTGGGGATAAAATTACAGCCTAATGTTGTGAGGATGGAAATCAGGCACTACTACTACTGTGAATACAATTGATATTCCATAGGCTAAGCCTTGCACACTTACATACCAAGGAAACACATGGAAAAAACATATATGAGAATCATGATAGGAGCTAACATCCTGTTAGCTCAATTCTCTCTTTTTACTGCTGCTAGCATATACCACGCTGGCATTCTTAGTTCATGTGTGTGTGTGTGTGATATGTAAAACAAATACTGGGTAAACACAAGTTTTTTCCCTTGCTACTGCTACTATTCCTCTCCAGAATTTATTCATTGTTAGCATATAGAAAGCTGATGGTGGATACTATGGAAGGAACATTAGGGAAGAGTCCCGGTTATCATTTCCCCGTTGTTACGAGGGGAAAGGAGAATTGCCTTGTCTTATGATAATATTATGGTTCTTTGTCTTCTTCTCTGCCCCACGGACTTGAGTATACCCCTCTCTGTTCAATACTACTGCTCCAACACACTACGACGACGACGAGGTTTACTACGACCGCTACCACACTACAACTACGAACCGCCGCCGCTACCATCACCTCTTTTCTGTCTATAATGTGTCTATGTGTCTTTCTATTGCCATTTCTGCTTTGGAGTAAATATATTTCACTTGAGTAGAAGTAGTATACCCCTCTACCCAGTCAGTGTGGAATATACAGAGAGAAAAAGGGAACTTCTCTACCTCTTCGAGAGTAGTGCACTACCGATAACCAACCAGCCAGTCAGCCAGCGAGCCATATGATGGCCCTCCTGGTGGTCTTCTTAGGCGGGTAGCAAAGAAGACGGGAGTTAGAAGAGGAAGCCACCGAGTCCCTACGACGAGCAAGGGAATAGAGACAGACTACTGGATCCAAAAGCTGGATGAGCAGGGAGGAATGAGCCATAGTATTTGAAGCTCATAGGAAAAGTTTGTAAGTAGGTGGTGTGCATGTGTATGTGTGTGTGTGTGTAAGATATAGAGATGCAACAGCATTGTCGCCACGCAGTCTAAACTGTTGCTGGCTGGAAGAAGGTCGCATTTAAACTTTCGTCTTTCTCTGTCTCTCTCTCACACACAAAACTGAATCTCCTCTCCGTTGGACAAATCCTCCGACCTCTCGCTCAGCATCCAACAACACACGGGACTCTTTTATATTCACCATCAAAAACGATCATCGTTAAAAATACATTCTGTCCCTCTACAAGTCTCCCATTTTATTTCCACATTTAGTCCAAACACTTTCCCCCTTCACTACCATGAATTTCTTCCAGTTGTAGTGAAAGCAAAAATTATTGCTTTCCCCATCCACAGCAGCCCTACTGGGAACGTTGTTGTTGCTTAGACCAACAAAATACAGTTTGTAGGATAGAAAAGTGATCGGACTGTGATCAATTATTATTGGATACTGAAAAGACCCAACACCAGCGGGACAATTTACTGTGTGAAATAAGGACGAGGAAGAATAGCAAAAATAATAATAAAAAGGGGGTTCTATAATCACACAAAGCAACGTCAGAGCTAAGCGTAAGAAAAGAAGAGTAGCCGTCGTGAAAAAAAATCGAGAGAGGAGCATCAATCCACAGGAGTGAAATATTAGTTGTACAAATAGAACTAGAAGGGCTCTTTATTAACAGAAAACGTCGGTCGGTGTGTGTAGTGAAGGTGATCTTATTATTGAGAAAAGAAGAAGACGAAGAGGGAAAAAAACGGAGAGAAAGGGAGGTGAAGGAGGGAAGTCGTAAAGAAATTTTTGCCCGAACAGACTAATTTTTCCTTAGAAATTTCTCTCCCTCCCTGTCTTCAAAGCTATTGTTTTCAGCTCATATAATAAAACCTGCTTGCTGTACTAGATGTGTGTTGGAAAAAACTAATAACCCATCCTCTTCTTCCCGTTCTTCTGTTCGGTTCTTCTTCCCGTTTTTATGGACACCGTTCTTATTATATTCGCACCTTTAACAAGATGAGAATGGGCTCAGGAGGAAACTTTATATAAGGAATCCTTCATTGAACTTTCACTAGTACAAGTGTATATAGAATGTTCACTTAAAAAGTGAGCCAACTCTGAAGGAAGAAGAAGGAAAAGCGGACGAATAACAACAACAACAACTTGCCACCATCGCCCTTTTCTTCAACAACAGTTAAATAACAACAACTTGCCACCATCGCCCTTTTCTTCAACAACAGTTAAATAACAACAACTTACGTCTAACACTTGCACTCAACATAAAACTTTGAGCTTTAGAAAACAACAAAGACGACCGGATTTCTACGGACAATCAGCCTTCGTACATTATGGAATAGCAACGGCCACTTTCTCTCATACTTTCACCTCCTTACAAGTAGCTTTGGGAGTAATGAAGACATAAAATTTTAAAATTCTCCGATATTACTCTCGCTCTTTCTTTCTCTCTCCGCCTAAAACAGTTATAAATGGACTGTCGTATACTTAAAGGGGAAAAAGTATCGGATGAAATAGTGCGGAAGAAAATATATTTTTCAGTGATGATATTAAAATCATTTCCTTCGGGTCAGAAGAACAACAAGCTTTTATTATAATTACGGCTATAGCAGCAGCTCTCTTCTTCTCTTCCCATCCCTCGTGACATGAGCGATTTACTTGGGGAGTTGAAATCGTCATAAATTGAAGATTATTATTAGTAGAGCATACTGTGATATTTATAACGGAATCTCCATAAAAACCTGCTGGTGGTGCTTGCATTCAGTGAAACTGAGTACCAAAAAAGTTACCGTCGCCATGGGGAAAGCCAATGAGAAAGATAAGAAAAAGACTACCCAACGAATGGATAGTCGTAAGTATTGATTTATGATCACAATAATAATAAAGTCACATTTCCGCTGTAAAAAGTTGCATTTTTAGATACAGAATAATAATTGCAGATTTTATATAATTTGTTTGGGTAATAACAATCGCGCCTGTATACTAATGAGTGTGATATGCTAAATGATGCTGATGATGATTGTGATTAGGGCCAAGGGGAAATTATGTGGGTTAGGCAGGCAGGCAGGCAGGCGACATGATAATAAGAGCTAGTCTGTCTGAATATTGATTTGGTCTGACTAAATTGCCATTAATAGGAATGCAATGAGAGGGAAATTATAGTGAAATTAGTTGCTTAAACGATTCCTTTGAACTGGGGCCATAAACGCTATAAGTTGAAAGTGAAATATTATACAGAATTCTATGATGGCTCACATGTACATATACGTCTAAAGTGTCATAATTCCTTTATTGAATTTAATCCAGCTTGTAGTAAATGCTTTGAAGTAGATTTCATTCCCTTCCATCCTCCTCATTCTCATCCATCCTTTCCCTCCACCATAAGGAGGAACAGCATGAGTCAAAATTAACCTCTGACCTTTGATAATTTAATATTTCCTAGCTTTATATATCCATCTTAATACTTTACTCATGCATAGCTACTACTACTACTACTACAATGCATTCAATTTCATTGGATAACAACAAGAACTGCAACGTTTTTACGTGTCTGCGTGGAAAGTCAGTGCTGTTGTTGTTGTTATTGTGCTTCGCAAAGGAAAGTTATAAAATCCATAAAAGCTGGCTGTGATAGTATGATGCAAGGGAATTTTCTCACTCCCTGATTGATCCGCTGAATGAGCCCCTTTCTACCGTAAGTGCTTCACTTCCCTCACACACGTGTATAGTCATAAGGCATCCATAAATCATTCTCACAAGTTGTCTCTGTCCCTTTTTACACAATATGGCTGTGAGCGCTTATGCTATCGCCATGACATGTTATGCTGACGATGAGAAGTGAAAGTTTTCGGGATACAAAGTAACTAACATTATTTGACATGACAGGACTAGTACCATCATCGTCATCCGGAGAATTTTTATGATGCGTTTGTTACATTTTGAAACAAATAAGAATAGCAGGAACAAGCAGGTATTCAGTCAGGAGGGAGAGAGAAACTTGCTTGTTGGTTTTTTGCAAAAAAAAACCAAAGCTCTTAGGCTCCTTTTCACTGCTGCTTCCATGGTTTGTGTTTTTTTTCGGAAGGTAGTAAAGTAAATGCTATTGTTGTTCCTATTCCTGTTTTTTTTGGACAGAGAAAAAGTCTCACATTGAAATTCTGAAACATGCTCGCATGAGCTTCTCTTCTTCTTCTTCTCCATCCTTCCCCTCTCATGCATGAATACAGAGTCTTAAAATTTGTTTTATCCTTTCGTAGTAGTACTCCCTAAACGACAACGGAAGAAGAGCTTGCTTCTTTTTTAAGAGGAAAGTTATGGGGAGGATGGAGAGGATGAAAGAGGAGGAAATATTTATAAGCTGAGAAAGCATAGAAAATTTTAACTCTATTTTACCCTTTTAGTACATTTACGGACGTAAGTTGTATTACTACTACCACTGCTACATAAAGTTTAATCCTTTTCCCCGCTAGAAGAGCATAGTAAATACATGTATTATAACTAGGAATGCACAAGGGTAAGTTGAGGCCACTGTGGAGGAAAAGGTACGAGGAAATTATTCTTCTTCTTCTTCTTCTTCTTCTTCTCCTTCTTCATCTTCATGTTATTCCTGAGCTTGGAAAAGTTGTTGTTCCCTAGAAGGAAGTAAAGTAAAAGTTTGATTTTCCAGATGAACAACAACGGCAAGAGCAACTATCAGATACAGAAGGGTTAGTGGTACTTACCTTACAAAGTTATCAAGATGCATGGAATATAATTGCTATCACTATCATCACATCCATAGGAAATTTCCTTGCTCTTCTTGTATTGTGTTTCACTTTCCCCACTCTATCTTCTCTTCCTATCTCCCTCCGCTCTTTCTCATCTTCTCTCAGCTTGTCAGATTCAGGCCACACTGCTCCTCCAATTCATCAGATAGACAGCAGCCAGCACTTGAACTTCACTTTCCACAAATAGATCCACCACAGTTCAGGTTAGAGTTGCTTGCTGCAAAATTTTGCAACTCCTGCTTGCAAAACTTGGACCCGGTTACCAACCACAGAGCATGATGCATACTTCCCTTTATCTTGATCCAGGAATACGGCCGTAGTTATGTGCAGTGATGTGAGCAATATGAAATTTAATTTATTGATAGTGTGAATAAACCACGGGACGTGATTACACGTCGAATCTCAATTACAAAACTGCATGGAAAGTCCTGCCATTGGGCAGGAAAGGAGATCTAGTTAGGTTAGAATGGAAATGGACCTAAAACGTGGTAGCCAGCTTGAAAAAATCACACATTTTCTCTCCATTTTCAGCATAATACAGCAGGAACTGGTCCCGACTTTGTTTTGATTACGGAATACAGGAAACGGGATAATTTCCATATGCAGTGTAATTCTCATATGGGAAACGTTACAGACTATTCCTCTGGTTTGCTGTTAGTTGCAGGAACGCAGGAAGGGCTTCTGTGTATACAAAAATATGGCAAGTATATAATAGTTAGAGAATGAGAGTCCACTATCTGCCATTCCCATTAGGAAGAAGAGGATTGTGTGAGAATACCCATATAATTTCCCAAGACAGTGCTAACTCTACGTTGCTTTACAGCTGCTGGCCGCAAAGTTCAGACTACTGATTACGCTCCACAAGTTAAAACTCCGTCTCCCAAAAGCACACACATATGGTTATTAACTGGAATAGGCTTTAGGACGAAACAAAACTCATCTATTCCTATAAATTCTGTTACTTATTATACTTCCACACTCCCGTTGTTTTACCCTTCTGCGTTATTATTATGTTTGTGCAAGGTTTCGTTGGTTACATGTATAAGTCCGGAAAGGAAGATTGAGTAACCTCTTTTTGGACATAAATGATCAGTTTTGTTTACATAATAATGTAATGTAACCTTATCAACTTACTTACTGAAGACGCGTCTTCAAGTCTTCTGTTTCAAGCTGGATATGAGGAACACAGTTGCAACATGGACGGATGTCAATTGTGGTTATTGCTACACAATGCATGTGATGTTGTTCTGTAAAGAAAAAACAGTCCAGAACAGACTGTAGTTTAGCTTGGCGATAAGCTTTGTATACATGCATGTTTTGCCTGGGATTTAGCTACTGTATGTTCGTCATAATTGTGAATGCTTCCATCGGTACGGTATGCTTTGAAATTGTGTTTTGCGTACAGCATCATTGTCTAAATGATGATGAGTTTTACCATACGGATATGCACCAGTGATTGCCAACTGGACGGCAGGCAGGCATCATCATCATCTATCTGTTCATCATATGGCTCGTTCAAAATGATGATGATGATGAATAATATTTAGTGAGCGTGCCTTTCTGGTTTAACATTTTTTCCCCTTTACGCACAGTAAGTCCATATTTAAAGCCTGGAATGATGAGCTCCATATGTGGAACAGAGGGCAGGGCTTTTATATACCTGCATTTATGGGCTTCCTTTTTTTTTCTTCTGGTCGTGCAAATGAAAGGGAAATCAACTGCACACCCCTTCATGTTTCATGTACGATGTGTATAATACCATAAACAGGGAACAACAACTAACTCCCTTGCAAATGCAATAAAGGAATGCTTTCAAGTTCATTCTCTCAAAATCCTCTCATCCCACACAACACTAAAAACTTTTTGTTTTCCCAGGTATAATAATTCCACTTGTAAAGTGCATCCAGTCCATGCCAAGTGCCTTGTTCCGTTCAATCGTGCTAAAATTATTGTGTATATGGAGACAGACACTAACTGACAGAAAATTTGCCAGGAAATTATTTAGAGTTTGCACTTATAGGGACTTATACGAACAGTTTTCAATCCACACAAACAAAATCAGGCACCCTGATGCGTTCAGTCGTCAAATGCAATAATTCTCGAAATTTGTGGAATTATTGAGAAAATTGAATTAAAAACGAGTGAAAATGTTGTCGACGGGAGCCCGCTCGCCGCATGAGTCCTCAACCTCAGTGCGTGAAAATGATGCGAATTTTCATTGCAAATGGCGGCAAGTGCAACACGTGCCCAGTGCGTCGTCACTGTGTTGTGAACGTCGTCGTTTCGTGAACGACGCTGAGAAAATAATTTCAGTCGAAATTCCAGTCATGTCAGGAAAATGACGGAATGTGGCAAATGAGTGTATTTTCCGAAAATTCGGTTGTTTCTCGTTAATATTTTGATAGAGGGATTGTAATTTGTAAGTTATACTGAGGAAGGGAAGGAAGGGAATTTTTGCTTGTCCAGGTAGGTGTATGAATAGCAATAGCAGCAGCTACATGTAATTAATTATTGCTGGATATAATGGCAACTATAAATAGTGTTCGTTATGATTGTTAGTTCTATTTAGGATTTATGAATTAATTTTGGTTCTTTGTTGTTGTTTTTTCTTGCGTGATTTTGCTAAATGAAGCTTCAGTGCCTGTGCCTGCATCTGCCTATACGTACTACTACACTTTACTCTGTTCACCTTTGACATTCGTCTCCAGATTGGGTGAGTTACATTTAAGAGTGAGCCGAAAGCCATTACTTACTGTTGGTATACATGCGGGGACTAAAAATGAGTGATGGCGATGGGTTATACAGCTTTCTCGGCCAGGATAATATATTTCTTTGTTTTCTTTTCGCTTACGAAATATATAACGTAAAGAGTTGAAATCTGAAGAAGTCCATGGATCAATAGCGAAGTTGTTTTTAGTATTTACATATTGTATATTGAATGTATCATGCTCTCTGTATTTTTTTTCTGCTGAAAATAGCACTTTCAGAAGTATCTTTGCACCGCTCCTCGTCCTTTAGTCTCCGTCATTTTTGCCATTCAGTTTTGGTGGTGTAATATAGTTTTAGTCAATGCACAGGTATGGATTTGTTCTGCACTTTTAGTGATTGGAAAACATTTCTATATTTGCGTGGTCAATGTGTATTGTTTAGCTCAGCATAGACGATCAGGTTCATTGTGTAAATATTTCAGTGCTCTTTTAGCCCGGTAGAAGATGGAAAATTATTGATGTTATCAAGCGGTATAGGTACTACTTTTTTTATTTGCTGATCTGGCAGTTGTACTTTTTTACACGAATCGGTACCAGATTATACAGGAGGACTTTTGTGCCATTTATTCTTAAAACGTTTGTTCAATTTGACTTCTACGAGTAGGCAAATGTGGAAAAATTTGTCTTCTAAAAAAGGTTGTGGAACAAGTAAAAATATCACATGTCTTTAGACTGGAATGGCAAGCTTGTGCTTGAGCCGAATTTATTTAGCTTATGCTTGCGAAATAGCTACTGTTCATATTTTTTGAAGTACTGTCAAATATCGTTTGTGCTCAGCTTTCTTGGATGATAATGCTGGATAGTACATTCAGTTCTCAATTCCTTTGTTATAACCATGTATTTTTTGAAGGGATGTATCAGAAGATATGGTCATGGGAGGACAAATGAAACGTTATGAATTCGACGCTAAGAGCAATTTTCTTGCCTTTGTTGTAAACCTAGAAATGAATACGCAAGAATGCATTTACTCGAAAAAGTCGATCATGTTACGTTAGTTTACAGTACGTAGGAAGGGGTAATAAGTGAATATCATGATGAAATTTGCTATTATTCTACTTTCGTGAATTTGTTGTAAGCCGGAATTGCGCCGTTCCCTTTATTTGAATATGTGAAAGACTGAAAATGTTTCGTTAACTTGCAGGAAGCAACCTGATGGGGAAGTTTACCCAGAGCGTGCGACGGATAGCACAAGATTTTCAGGATCAAGGAACTCCGGGTAAGTTGTTTGCATATGATCACGTTGCCAGCTTTATCTTCAGGGAAGTAGCAAGTCAGTCCTTGAGCACCTAGCTATATTTGAAACAAGGGGTTAATGGGTTCAGGTGAAATGTTACGAACCGCCTCACTTAGATTATCTACCCCAGCGTCAGGGCTTATTAAACACGGGTAAATGATTACTGGAAGTGGATTTTAACATTATTTACACGAACCATGACGTCGGTTTGAAAAATAATAATGGTACTTGAAAATGTGTATGGTGGTATTATCGGGGCTGGGGCAGAGTGCCTGGTAGTGTCTTTCGTTCCGGTTTAGTAGTGGTGACTGTTAGAAGTGCTTGTCAACGCAAACGCGTCACTTTGTTTCTGTTTCTTTTCACCTTATCATGAGTATAGCTGCTGTGGTCTGCGAATCATTAGACACTTGAAACGTGGGGCGTTTGGTAGCAGAGCTTTCGGCGGATGTGGAAACTTGAGGCTACTATTCTACTAGTACCAAGACCACAAATGGCTTTTTGATGGTGACGAGCTCTTGTAGGCCGTTGAGAGGACGGCCGTCAACTAGCACTTTCTGTTGCTGTTTGATTACTGATAATATAATAATTATTGTCTTGCCTTTCACGGTGGCTGGGAGGGGATACTGTGGCTGCCTTGGGCCTATGTTAGTTTCCTGCCTGTGTTGTAAGATAAGAAGAAGGCTTAGAACAGTGGAAAAAGAATCTCCTTTCAGGGTATTCGTATTCACAACATGAATGAAGGTAGAAAATTCCAAAATGAAGTCTAACCTATGCACCCAGGCGCTTCTATGTGTGTATAGTCCTCCGACGAGAGTTTTATGTATGGAAATGTAGTGGCAAAGAGGGTTTCTCAAAGGTATGCGAGATAAGGCTCTCGCGGAAGCTTTTAGTCAAGAAGAAGATGAATTAAAGCAGCTCCCTTCTTTTAGAATACTGATGATGAACTTGAGCATCTCCAGCCAGGTATTAATAAATAAGAGGGCTTCAGGGGTTCATTTTCTATCGACGCATTGCAAAGACATTTTGCTATTTTTCTCTGCCTCCTGATGATGATAGACTCATGCATTTTTGTGTGAAATATTATCATATAGGGTTATCTTGAGGCAATTTTCCGCGATTCAGTAAGCCGATATCTCTCTACCCCTTTCTTTCTTCTTCTTGAATATGCTACGCCGTCAGCTTGTGGAATCGTAATAATAGTGATGCTCATATGAGCCCCTGGAAATTGAACTAGATGAATTATGATTATCTTTTAGTGTCGTATGGAACACGTGTCTGAACGTCAGGTATCCGTGTAATGAAAATGTAACGACTACGAAGATACAACAAAAAACGGAGCAGAGGGGTTTGAATAGAGGAAATCGAACCGTAATATGTACGCATTCCTTCGTATCCGTACTCTGTATCTAGAGCTGTACTGCCGGCTGGAGTATTCGTTAGCCTGGCTAACAAGAGCTGCTGGAAGAGAGAGAGAGAGACCGGCTTATCTTGCGCAAAGTATGTAGAGAGAGATATTGGCCCATGGCTCTGGGGTCATAGGTATTATGATTATAGGTCTCCAGGCCGTGTGCCAGTATATATATACATTTTATATACGGATTTACCATTGCCGACTCCCAATGCAGTAATCCATTGCTAGATTACTCCTGAAATTTTGCTTCACTGACTGAGCTGCGTAAAGGCATCCAGAGTGCTGGTGACTGTCTCCAAGTAAGATTCCGTGAAGACTCACAAATAATATGGATTTTTACCATCAAGTTTCGTTAAGTTAATGATTATTTCTTGTGGAGATAATAGAGCTCGTTGTGCCTGAGTCAAGTGTCTTCAGTATAGTTAGAAGTGGTAGTATAATCTAACATGACGCTGGAATCCCTCGGAGTATTCGCCTCTGTTCGGATTTTCCTCGAGCCGAAACAGTAATACGATGGTGGGGTTATTAATGTAAGACCGTCCTGTATTTATAAGAGTGAAGACGTTACAGCAACGTAAGCTGGCCTTATTTGATATTTAGCCAACCCAAGATAAGTTTTGTACCTGCCATTCTGGTGGAACTGTTATTAGATGTCAGGTAATGTGGTGATATAGTGTGTTGAGATTGGACGTGCTACCGCTGTGTATGTATGTTTGTTCTAGAGCTCGCGGATAGGAAGTGCTCAGTTCAAAGGGGACTTGTTTTGGAAGTAAAGGCTGACACTTGCAGGAATGCAGGGGAAAATTGCAAGAACTACCAGTGCCTTACGCGTGAAAATGTGCAGGAAAGGGCCAAGACTGTGAGAACTTAGATTAAACAACTCACGTATATGTAGGTATTTTTCGTCTTTCTCTCGGCCTCGCCTGTCTGCAAAGCATCGCTCGTCCTCGTCTTCTTCCTCCCTCTCCTCTTTCATGGTTCAGTGAAATCGAAAAGGGAGAGAAGTCCTTATTGCATATGAGAGGAGCTACCAGTATCTGAAAATGGAACGTAAGGAACTTGTTGAAGGAGTGAGCAATATTTCTTTTGTTCGTTCCTGCTCTTCGTTAGAGGCATCCTAGATTTTTTATGTATTACTGACGTGTCCTCTAACGAATTGCTGCGCGGAGTAACATACACATAGAGTAACCACACTAGAATAAGAAACGTGACCGAGAAGCCCCGTAAAATTGGTATTGCCGATGGTGCTTGCATGGTACGTAGAGGAAGCGTATGCATGCAGTTGTGTCTATTCCGTGCCGTGGAACGTAGACAGAGTTTTTATGATGATGATGAATCTAAGAAATTCTATTTTTTCCCCACCATTGACAGGAGGGCAGACCAAGGAGGAGGCGATGAAAACGCAATTGAAATTGCGAGCCACACGCCGTCGCCTAGAAGAGAGTTATGAGACGGCTAAGCGAGCCCTCGTCAATCTTCACAATGAGTACGAAAAGTCCAAAGAAGTTCGAAATATCTTCACTCGCTATGCTCTACTCAAGTCTATGATAAAGGTAAGAATTTTTATGGTCATATTTTATCTCGTGTCCCCCGCTCACCACATTCTACTACACGCAGTAGTGTAGACTCTTCTGAACCATTATAATGCAATGAAGCTAAATCATACTGTCCTTGCGGGTGTAGAGAATGACCCGATATGGCGAATTATTGGAAATGTAATGCTGCAGTCGTACTCGGAATAACTAAGTTACAAAGAGAGGGAAGTAGTCCTGATGGGTCATATTGTTGTGGCAGTCACAAAGCCAAGTTTAATAATTTATCCGAGTCTTTCACCCAATTTGACTCCTATGAACGGGGAAAATTAAATGCTTCTGCGTGTCGTATTAAGTCTGACTCGTCCGTACGTGAGCCGATTAAAATTGTCCCTAGAGTCGTCCACTATAGTCCTGGTGTAGGGCACGCACGAGGTATACAGTTTCTTTTGGTGGAGTAAAATCCAGTAATGTTGTTGCCAGCTGGTTGATGTAAGCTGTATATTGTCAAATATTATTTGAAACGAAAAGTCGAGGACAGCATGTTGAAAGCTCAGTTTCGTTCGTACACTTGCATGAATGCGTGTGCTCGTGGGGTTATTGGAAAAGCTGCTGCTGCTGCTGTTAGAATCAGTAATAAGATTTTCTCGAGGTTGGAGCCGTTGTTATGCTCTGTTCCTCGTTCGTTTCGTCTGCTCCACTGGTAGGCTACTGGAAGGGTTGGTGGTACAACTTCTAGTATTTGTAAATCGAATGGTGCTGTCAGGAACGGAAGAAAGTTTTACAATAGTGGTGCTCGTAGCAGCCAGGTAATTTCCTTTGTTCTGCAGCTTTATCACGATCACTACATATTCCTATACGTATTCACGTCGGTATGCGCTGTGGAAGGAGGAAACGAGAGAGGAAATTTATGAAAATTATGGATATTTCTTGTCCGTAAGGTGTTAAAAACGGATGTTTACCTTGTAACCGTAGAACTGTAATCATTCGTGACTTCTTGTGTTCTTAGGTAAGAATTTAGCTGTGAGGAGAGATTTTCAGTGAACGAATTGGATGCAAAAACTATGTGAGGTGTGGCAGATCCACGGTCCATTTACATGCACTGTGTCATCCGGGAGATCCTGATGTACTGGGCCTCCTCCGTTACTGAAGTTACAAGATTTGTTGCTGATGGCGTAGACGGTTTTGCAAATGGCCGCAACAGCTTCCGTAATTGCAGCACGGCCGACCATGTAACAGGGTTCTTTAAAGTCGTTGGAACAAACGACAGACTCAGCATGTACGCCACTACTGGTATCACCTGACTCTGACAGCTTTTGATGTCTTGTGCTTTCTCAGAAGTTTTGTGCCTAAAAGAGGTGATGCTTTAACGCGGTTAGCATTACTTCTCTACTGTTGTGGTTTTCCTGTCATGCTACACTCCCGCAGCAGTACAAATACAAACTCGTTGAAGTTGCGTAAGAATTTATACGGGGTTCGTAGTTTCCTTGAGTAATTTACCTGCCAGAGAAATGGAAACGAGGCACGTGGGATAGATCATTTTATGCCTCATTACTTGATGATGATCAGACGAATAAGATATGAAGGTAGGAAGGCATTGGGTAGAGCGGGTACGCTTCTGTTGAATGTTGTATCTTGATGATACAGACATACGAGATAAACGGATGATGGGATGAACATTGCTGTCAGAATCATGCCATTGTAGCATGCGGGAAAGATATGGAAATGCTAAGAGAAAATAATTTTGTACGGAAGATGGAAAGAAAAGTTTTCCTAGAATTGAAGAGGTTTCCAATATCCATACTTCTACTTTACTAGGATCTTAAGATTTTTTTTCCTGTGCCACGAATTGACTGTTTCAGTGTGTGGTGGCAGAGGTAGTGGTGAGATACGGATGTACATCATTACCTGTGATCATACATATATATCTTTATCATATCCCCAAGTTAGCTAGAGGATTCTAGTTTCTCAGTACTCTCGCCATCATGTAATCATTTTTTCGCTCTAGGAAACGCAAAGGATTTTTCTTGTTCTGTCAAAATGTTTATGTCACTCGAAGAAGAGGTATATAAAACCAATGTTGCATGTATATACGTTTCCTGTTTCGGTCCCATATATTTTCTACATGGGTGATGATGACTATGATCAGTTTCGTAATGAGAGCGAGTAATATAAAAAAATCTGTAGACAATTCAGCGGAAACTTGTAATAGTGAAGGACGTGAACAACGCACAGTGTTGGTTATGCGTGTAAGATGGAACAGTACAGTTATTATCAAATGGAGAAAAGAAAGTAATTTCTTGTCGTCGCGTTGGTGAAATGACGACCGTGGCGGAGAAAGCTTGAGAGAAAAAGAAGAAGAAGAGTGAGTTATGTGTAAGTACGTTGGTTAGATGGATCTAATAACTTTAAGCTTTGTAGTGCTCTTCAGAAGGGACAGAGGGATGGATTGAAGGAGGAAGGCATTGACTGCTACTGGGCTACGACTGGCGTATTTATTGAAGGAGGATGCTGGATGCTGTGCTAATATTGACCCTGATGCACTCTGTTTATTTTGGCTGCTTGGGTAGCTTGATGATAGGATATACAGACAGAGTATTGAAGACTTATTTGTTGAAGGCACGGAAGACACCGACAGAGGAGGGAAAGACGAAGAAGGAGAAGGAGGGAGAAAAAGAAATGACGAAAGGGATGCGAGATGGAAAAAATGGTGGGGCAGTCGAGTAAGATTTTATGGGACGAAAGATTGTCCTTGGTTTTGCATCAGAGCCCTTTGCAGGGGTTTCAAGAGTTTCATCATCAGTAAATTGAATTCCAGCAAACTGGGTCTGGCATGTACTGTTTATTGAGTATGACTCGTTCGTATGCATGCATGACTTTGCATGGGCTGGCGGATCCTTATTTCGTGCGTCAAAGTTGCAAGACCAGTAATAAATCCTCGGTGCAGTTACGTTGTGTGCAGTAAATGCTGCTTACAAATCATGTTTTAAAACGAAGCCTTTGTTGACTCATGTTGGAATTTAATTTTATTGACCACGAGGAGTCATAAGTCATGGATGTTATTCGTGTACTACATGCGCTCCTAGTAGTTAAACAGAATCAATGGCTCTTGCTGTGCTTTCTCAGTTAATAGTTACTGTTGCCCTTTCTAGCTTAAAAGCTTGCATTTACATCAAGACTTTTATGGAGCAAGTAGGTAAAATTAATGCATGTACTATAGGTGAAAGGGCTGCATATAATTCTAAGTTCCGTGCGCGAACACATTCAAAGGAGGAAGGGTAAATGGAGGAGAAGGTCTGTACTAGTTTCTCAAGAAGATACACTTCAATCAAGGTCTTATCTTTCTCGGTCTTTTGTGACTGCGTTGTGTAAATAGGAAATTTTCTCCATATGTCCTCTTAGTACAGTCTGTTGCACCCTGCGCGAAATTGTGAACCTTTCATTCCACTCCTCTCTGATGGTTGAAAACGAGAACCTTCTTTTACATGAAGTTGACATGCACATGACCCATTTTTCCTTTGTGTAACCTTGGGAAATGCTTGGCAAATGGGAACGTAGGTAGATGTTATTACTTATGGATATGACTGTTCTGAGTCGTTACGTAATCTGCGGATGAGAGAGGCTTTGAGGGTGACAGCATAAAGTGAAAACTTGAATATGGAAGACAAAGTGCTCAACATGGGAGCGAGCTGGCTCTCATAAAGCTCTTTCGTCTTCCTTTTGTGCTGTTGCAGTACTAGTGATGCTGCAGCCTTATACGATCCCCTTCGATGATTCCTAGGTAGATTAGAGTCGGGTAATTATGAAATCCTTACTGGAGAAGAGAGAGGCATCCTCCACAATATGATTTAATAATGACTATGAAAGAGCATGGTTGATGATGACGCTGATGGTTTCGTCCTGAGTTTTGCTCTGCCGCAGGAGATGCTACACTTTAATTGTAGCAGAATTGTATGCAAAAGGAATGA